>PVJI01004943.1:0-102251 GCA_004026765.1 Micronycteris hirsuta
CATTTGTAGATGGGCACTTAGGTTGTTTCCAGCACTTAGCTATTGTGAATTGTGCTGCTATGAACATAGGAGTGCAAAGGTTCTTTTGAATTGGTTTTTCAGGATTCTTAGGGTATAATCCCAGTAGTGGAATTGCTGGGTCGAAAGGCAGTTCCATTTTCAATTTTCTGAGGAAGTTCCATACTGTTTTCCACAGTGGTTGCACCAGTCTGCATTCCCACCAACAGTGCAGTAGGGTTCCCTTTTCTCCACATCCCCTCCAACAGTTATCTGTTGCTTTGCTGATGATGGCCATTCTGACTAGTGTGAGGTGGTATCTTATTGTGGTTTTAATTTGCATTTCTCTGATGGCTAATGATGTTGAGCATCTTTTCATATGATTCTGTGCCCTCTGTATGTCTTTTTTCGAGAAGTGTCTGTTCATGTCTCTTGCCCATTTTTTAACTGTGTTTTTTGTCTTCCTGGAGTGGAGTCGTATGAGTTCTTTATATATTTTGGAGATCAGACCCTTGTCTGAGGTATCATTGGCAAATATGTTTTCCCATACAGTTGGTTCTCTTTTTATTTTAATACTATTTTCTTTAATTACTCTTGCACAGCTGCAAGCAAAAGTGACAATAGAGGATTTTGAGCAAAGGATAGAATTACCTGACTTGAGTTACATTTTAGAGTTGACCATAGGGAAAGGGTGAAATTGAGAAGAAGGATTAGGAGACTATTAAAATAGTCCAAGTAAGAGATGAGCTGGATGAAAACCCCAAGAGCTCTACATATTCCTTGCATGGGAGGCCATTCTAGAATGTAGGACTGGAGAGTCGTGACAGTTGACCTTTGAACCTCACCTTACTGTGACCTCAGTTTAACTTTTTTTCTGGGCACCACATATAAGTCAATGTAATAAACATTAAGGTGTCCTATACACCACTCTAAACATGGATAGTATAAGCATTTAATTAACCCTCTCCCTTCTGTGCATTCCATTCCTATAAAAGAGTACACAGATACTTCCTTTCCAGTGTTAATGATATAAATGAGCAAGACAAAACGTCAGCAATGATTTGCTTCCTAATCAAAACTTTCTCTTGTTCAAAAAAATGTATTATTGATTTCTTTATATAATGTAAAGTGAATAAATTCCACTTTTAAGTGTCAACCAATTTATTATTAATGAGATAAACAAGTATGCTCCATCACATAATGTTCATTTATTTAAAGACTCATCAGAGTAATAGTATGATTAAATTATAGCACAATGATTGTTCAAATTATCTATAATTCTTAAACCATGGGTACAAATCATATTTTCCTTAAATATTTTAGCTCTCCCAAACTGTACTGCATAAAGGTTGAGTATGTGTGCCCTGGGACAATTTTTACTTTGAAGATTTTATTTATTTATTTTTTGAGAGAGGGGAAAGGAAGGAGAAAGAGAAGGGGATAACATCAATGAGTGGTTGCTTCTTACATGCCCCCTACTGGGGACCTGGCCTACAACCCAGGCATGTGCCCTGCCTGGGAATTGAACAGGCGACCCTTTGGTTCACAGGCTTGTGCTCAATCCACTGAGCTATGCCAGCCAGGACTGCCCTGGACTAAATTTACTAACCATAAAGCCGATCTATGCTCCATGCTACTGGTATTAACTTGAGCTTATACAAGGAGGGAGCCCCCGCAAAAGGAATTTATTTATAAAAAATTTTACCTTTTTGCAACATGTTTAAACTTTACTCTCCTTCAAAGTACTCCCCACTTGATGCAATACACCTATCGAGATTTTTTTTCCCACTGTTCAAAACAGTTTTTGAACTCATTGACTTTGATGCCTTTCAGTGCTCCTACCATTTTTTTGTTTCACCTTTTCCACTTCAGCAAAATGTTTCCCTTTGAGGACTTTTTTCATCTGGGAAAACGAAAAAAGTCACTCTGGGCGAGATTGGATGAATAGGGAGGGTGGGGCATGGGGGTCATGACATTTGTGGCCCCAAATTGCTGAACTTTCAGTGTGGTGTGGACAAGTGCACTCGTAAATCACACATCACGAAATGGGCAAACACATTGAAAGAGTCTTCAAGAAAAAATCACTGAAGCCAAATGCAGTCTCCCACATCAATGACAACTGGTCCACTGATACAGATGGGTTCCTAGAATACTCACCTGGCTTGGGAAACCTGTACCACAAGTAGCCCACCCCCCAAAAGATAATTCTGGTTTGGAGGGAGTCTTTTCTCGTATACTTATTTGATAAGGTGATTCTAAAATTTAAATAAGATAATCATGCAAAATTCTTAGGAGTATGCTTAGGTCACAAAAATTATTCTTGTCTATAACTTAAATGCAAAATATAAGGGATCTGTAAGATAAGATTTATTTATTGTAACTCTTTTAAAATTTAGACACTCTATAGTCTACCTCATTATGGATAAATAATCCCAGATGGTATAAAGAGAGCATTCACAGATTCCTTAAGCAGATGATAATAATAATTTGAAATAACAAAAACTGACAGCTAAAACAAAGAATGCTGAAGTTAACCTTTTTTCTCCTTGTTTCTGTGGATTTACAGAAACAGCAACTGAGAAAACATCTTTTAATTTTTTTAGAAAAATGAAATATACAAATTGTTAAATATAAATCTCCTCGATTTTTTCAAAGTACTCAGTCAAGCAATTAGATGTTTTAGAAATCTGGCTCAGTAAATGATACATTTTATTATCATCAAAATGATACTTCAAACCTGCATCTGAGTTTTTGGTATAAGGTAATGGCAGTAGAAATTGCTAGGACTATTCTCTCATAGATGATTAATTCAGAGTATTGAAGAAAAATGTATTATTAATGGATTACACTTAGTACATAAGGTTTAGTCAGCAAGTGAAAAGCAATTTTTTGTTAAACAGTAAGTGCTGACTTAGTGAAACAATTCTAAATTTTTCAAGGGAGTTTCATTGATAGAAAAAAATTTTATGTCAGGTAAGCCTTGTTGTCTTCTGTCTTCTCATTTTCTATCATTTATTTAAAATGTTTTTGAGCACTTTTTATAAGAAGGTACTCTGGAAGTTACAAGTACAAACATGAGGGCATCACCCCTTTTGTCTTGACAGGAGGCGGAATGCTATGTCTGAGAAGAGAGGTGCAAATAAATATGGCACTTGAAATGGTACCAGAGCAAAAGTCCCCTCTGGCCAGGGAATTACAATAGGCCTGCAAAAAAAAAAAGTAATAATCAGTGCCATTTGATCTGCATCCTAACGAATTGGTTACACCTCTGGGGATGGAGGAAAAAAAATCATAAAGAAATAAAAAGTACAAAATTGGACATGGAGCCAAGGAAGATCGTTGGTAGGACACACACAAAAAAAAACAGGCCAAAATGTATATGAGGTTAGAAAAGTTAGATCGGGGCTAGACTGTTAAATAATAGAATTTATTTTTTCATTCCTGGGAGAATTTGGGACCACTGCAAGAGGCTGAGATGACTAGACTTGTGGTGTGTATTAAAAAATATCACTATCTCAGGACCACATCAGGCTGATTGGAGAGTGAAAATAATTGAGGCAGAAAGACCAATTCAGAGCTCATTAAAATAGACCAGCTAAACTAATTTTAGGGCTTCCACTTGAATAGGAATAGAAGTAAGATAAACCAAGTTTCTACATTAAGTTTCTACTGAAATGATCTTTCTACATTTGTGGCTCTATATAGTTTAAATTCAATTTTGATTTATTAAAAACTGAAAGTACAAGTAAAGCTATAATATTCAATCCCCAACCTGGAAGAGAGTGAGATGCATTAGTCCTGCTGATGAGGTTTCCACTCCAGGCAGGCTGGTGATCTGGTTCCCTGGGTAACAGACTCTGAGTAAGAGATTCACGTTCAGAAAATTGATTAGGGATTGCTCTCAGATCATCGTCTTTGGGAAGCTGAGTGGACCGAGGGAAAACTTGAGCTGGAAATCAATTGTAATAAAAGCCTCAACCAATCTGATGAGGAACTCTGAAGCGAAGATAACACTTAGGTTTGCCCTGGATCGAGGCAAGGGAGCCAGCCTTCCTACAACCATATCTAACATTTAGTAAATAATCCTTGGGGAGGGACTTGTCAGAGAGTCAACTACCAGCACCCTCTGCAATGGAAGGAATGAGTGCTTCAGTCCTGAAAAGACTGACATGAGCGTTGGCAACATACAAATTAAGGATGGCAAGGAGTGCAGGTGAGTGGTCATGTGGCATCTGAGTTGTCTAGGAAATGAGTGGCAGCATTGTGGGTCAAGTGAGAAGCAATTTCCATTGAAAGAATTAAGTGGTCATTGAGTCATACAACGATTCAATTAATCATTCCTGAATCGTTGAATTTTTCTAATGTTTTCCCATAATATTATAATCAATACCTCATTCACCATAGTTCTCCATTGTAAAATTTCTTTGGAATATTTGTTTTAGTGTATTTCAATCTTTATGCTTTAGAGAGAAATATAAATACTGATTCTATAAAGGGTATAGAATCTGTCCATTTCTTAAAATTGTCAACCAGATGAGTGCATGGTTCCACCTTTTCAAGTCTTAGTCTAACAGGAATTAATTTGCTGTCTGGAAGCCTGAAACTAAACCATTAAAGGTTACTCATGAATCTAGAGATTTGTGTTAATCCTGCTCATATCCTAGCTTTCTCCTTTTCAAGCAATGGTACCCAGTGAGTTGCACAGTTTTACATTGTAAGCTTACTCTGAACTTACAAGGCACTGGTGTCATCCAGTTCATCGTCGGCTCGTGTGAGCTTGGCGACCAAAGGAGCCAGGCAGGATCAGAGGCCAAGAATCATGTAATTACTACTGTGGGACGATTCTACTACTTTTGGTGAGAAGTAACTTTGAAACTGTGCCCAATAACTGATAATTTTTGACCTTTTTATCACTGTCAGACCAATGCCATCTCTTCAGTGGGGGCACATGCGCATAACAAAATGGCACAGTTGTGTGTGCTGGCAGATGGACTTCAACAGAGCCAAGGGTCTAGCAGGGAATTCTGATTCAATATGTTTGGGTTAGGAGCTCAAAATGTGTGCTTTACAAACTGCCTCGGTGGTTTTGACACAGAGTGAAGATTGAGAATCATTGCCTAAGCTCATTCCACTCCATTTCTCTGCCTGTAAATGTCCAAAAGGAAAGGCAGTCAAGTTTCCCAGATTGCTTATTTTTAAACTTTTTATTGTATTTTTATTATCATTTATTTCCCTTATATCTCCCTACCCCCTCAATCACCACTATTGCCCATGTCCATGAGTCCTTTTTCCTTTTTGTTCAATCCCTCTAGTCCCTGGCCAGTCCCAGAGCTGTCGGCTGGCTCTTTATCTGTGAGTCTGTCTCTGTTTTCTTTGTTAGGTCAGTTTGTTCATTAGATTCCACATAGGAGTGAAATCATGTGGTATTTGTCTTTCTCTGACTGTCTTACTGTTCTCCAGGTCCATCTATGCTGTCACAAAAGGTAAAATTTTCTTGTTTACGGACCAGTAGTATTCCACTGTGTAAATGTCCCATAGTTGTCTAACCCACTCTTCCACGGATGGACACTTGGGCTGCTTCCATATCCTTGTGATTATAAATAATGCTGGAATGAACATAGTAAATATAGGGGTGCCTATGTTCTTTTGAATTAGTGTTTTAGGTTTCTTTGAATAAATTCCCAGAAGTAGAATCGTTGGGTTGTAAGGCAGTTCCATTTTTAATTTTTCGAGGAATCTCCATACTGCTTTGGCTACTCGTGGCTGCACCAAGATTCCTGTCAAGTCTACTTCAGATATACGCACTGAAGGTTATGTAGTGAGAGATGTTTCATCAAAAATTTCCCTTTTCCTGTTTATTATAACATCAACAACCACCTGCTATACTCACACATTTCTAAAAATATTTTATAATTTGATGCAAATAAGTAAAATGCTTAAGTAGAATCATTGTGTTTTATTTTCTGTACAGTATTTTTTCCTGTTGTAAATATTTTTGCCATTCTTGACTTATTTCCATTAGTGAAATTTTACTTGCATTTACACTAATGCCCACTTAAATAATAATTTCTTAATGGTATGCAAATAGAATTAAGGTACTGAGTGCTACTACCAATGGAGATTTTCAGTCTGGGCCCATAATAAAATAACTAACACATTCATACCTACTAAGTGATAGGTACTGGACTGGCTGCATTAAATCGTTTTAAACCAAGCATCTACATGCTAGGCATTTTATTAAGAAATTCATATTCAGTTACTCTTCAAAACAACTTAAGGTTGGAGAAGCAGCTGTGCCATACACCATGTAGACAATGCAGTACAGCCTCAGAGAAGTTAGGCTGTCGCGGATTTCGACCCGCAAAATCCGTGGCGGGGACCGCCCCGATCGCGTGAATCAATCTTACCCAGAGACACGCTTGGAGATGAGAATCCGGCTGCCACGGGTCTTTCCCTCCACCTCCATCTTGGGAAAAAGACCTCGTGGGTAGTTTAGCCAGGGTTTTTATTAGAGACTTTAGGATATATTTACATTGGATTGATTATTCATGGGATTAAGCAGAACAAGGATAGGTTTACTCATTAGCAGAGCATTAGGATGTAAATTCAGGTCCGGTGGCAGACAGGACCAGGGTATACATTAAACAGGAGACAAGTAAATAGAGGGTAAGCTAGCTAGAGCTGTTAACTTTTAGGACCATAGAACACTGAGGCAGTGATTTATTAATTTAAGCTTCCGTACTTTGGGAGGAAAAGGCTCAGCAAGTCAGAGAATTTCTTAAGATACATCTTTGCCAAATTCCCATTAGAGAGTTCCCATTCCACAGACATGATCCACACTTGCCCACACGGGAATCACATGGAGCTGTGCTCAAAACGCGTAAATTCTCAGGACTGCGTGTTTATACACGTGTGGAAAACACTGCTACATTAGGCCAGTTGCCCAAGACCTCACAGCACATAACTAGAGCCAAATTGAATGCATGCCTATCCCACTCTAAAGCACTTGCCTTTTGCCTTATGTACATAAAATGACTAAAATATTTGGGCTTAGTGTCTGTGGCAAACATCATTACTTATTGTTTCTATAAATAATATTCGTTAAGAAGCTGACAGAATAGCCATGCACTGTAGGATAGCAGCATATTGTGGAACAGGAAATCTAGGCTTATGCTATTTCTTAACCAAATGGATTCATATTGTGTGACTATAAGATCACAGACTTTGGAATTAAAAAGCTTTGGGTCAAAGTGCTTCTGGTAAGAGCTTTCCCCTGTTAGCCTTATTCAGCTTCTTTATCTGAAAAATTGGGGAAAATATGGGATCTGTAGCTTAGCATTGTTGATTAAGTTTCATGAAAAACTACCTAATTTACAAAATCCCTGTTAGAAAACCACTTACATAGTAGGTACTCTATACATACAGTTATTGTTATGTAAACTTTTTTAACAAAAAGTTTTATTAGATAATCAGACATTATTCCTGTTTACTTCTCTTAGCTTCAGGAAAATAGAGTATCAAGTTTTATAAACTGAAGGCTTACATAAATAGATGTTACTGATATGGTTATAACATATAAACCTTTACATGATAATGTAAATGTCTGTGAGTATTTTTTTATACCACAATCCCAAGCTTATGCTAAAGAAATTATTGGGGGCAAGAGGGATAAATAGTCTGGGTGAATTTATATTAAAAAGGGCATTAGTGACTGTGAGCTTAATGGTTTATATAAAGCTAAATAAAAAAAAAAAGAAATCTGGAAAGTAAGTGTACCCAAATACCTTTTATAAAATATAGGGAAATAAAAGGGAGCTGTTCTGGGAATTTCGCATGTTTAGGACATTCTCTCCGCATTGTTTGAAAAGATGACAACCAGTAATCAGCTTCTTCTAGAAGTCAACTAAAGTGACCACAGGAAATTTTTAAAATAACAAAAAATATTTACATTACTATAGAATATGTAGCGTTACATGAGATATACAGCAAACTGAAGCAATTAACAAGGTTCGATATCAATGACCGTTTCTGAGAAAATGATGTAGATTATGAAAAGTCAGAAGGAATCTTCTCAGAATGTCAGTATAAACGGACCTTTGGAAAGGCTAGTTTTACAGACACGGGAGAGTTGCAGGAAAGACGCTTTCGACCATTTGGAAAGCGGCTGAGGTGAGCCATCCAAAGGCAGGCATTGCCAATTCTAAAAAAGAAAATTAATGTAAAATCTCACAGATTTATATTTTCTCTAACATGGCAGATTTCTTCCTTACTGCAAGTAACAGTGCAAACAGAAAGGAGGCCAATAGACATTATATGTCTAAAGTCAAGACAAGGTAGGATAGAAAGCTGGATATGAAAATCTGACTCCAAGAACAATGAAAGAATGGTTAAATAAATGTCAGAGCAGAAATTAAAATATTGCTCAAAGCAATAAAAGGAATCATAGATTCTTGATTTCATTGACAAAGTGCTAAGCCACTATAATTCAGAGAAATAACGTAGAAAGAGAGATCAGCGGAACAGCATGATTAAGAGCACAGGCAGTGAGGTGGACTAACAGGTCACATCACCACTCCACAACTTAGTGACTGTGCAAGTCAGGGAGACACTCAGTCCCTCTTTCCCTCAGTTTTCATATCTTTTAAATGGAGATAATAAATTCTAATTAAAGGACTATTTAGAATCTTAATGAATTAATGCATGTAAAGTGCTATTATATTAAAATCTATGTAGCTATTAGAATAATAATAACAGGTCTGAAAAAATAAAAAGAATAATGGAATAGAATAATGGAATAAAGGAATAAAGATAATGGAATAGAAGAGAAAAGTAAGGATATAGGAAAGAATAATGAAACGAGACAACTTCAAAATATTGGCATAAATGATAATAAATATTTCAGTTATAAACATGTTAGGTTAAATCATAAAAGTGATGTTTTATGGATAATAAAATGTCAAATGTAAGCAATTTCATGTGGGTTAATTAACCTAAAGTTGTAAGTGGGTTTTAAAACTTCTCACTGAGAGAAAGAAGTTAATTTTTAGAATTCATCCAAAATATAATCATCTATATCCCTCAAATGTTGAGAATATAAAGTCTTCAGTAACCTTTGAAAATATGTCATATTCTAAATGATAAAAATTGAATAATTATAGTGACTATTCCTACAACTTCTTTGTTAGTAAAATAACAAATAACTTTATTATGAATTACAAAGTAATTTATTAATTGCTATTTCATTTTCATTTCAATAAGGCAAAGTTATTTTAATTCTCTCCTTTAATACTAATTTGAAGCTAAAATGGGAGTTCTTGATATCTTTTTGATGTACTTAGAACACAGAAAATATTTTCTATAGGTACCAGCTATCATTGTACAGAATGATGTTTCTGTATATTTATTTCATAAGACTTCACTGAAGATATTTAATTTGATTACATTACATAAGATTAGATGAATATTAGAGTCAGTAGAATGACCTAAAAGACTCAAAACTTCTCTTCTTACTGTAGCTTATGTAAGCACGGGTGCTTGTGAAATCTCTCAGAGGTATGCCTAATCTCGTACCTGCTGTTTTTAGTGGATGATCACTTTGATGGTTGTCATTCAACCGGAATGGAAGGTGCATTGGACATCATAGAAGCTACATTAAGATAAATAAAATTAGTGACTTTCTTAATAATTTTTACATAATGGTAAGCCACCCAGGTGTGTTAATATAGCAGGAATTCACCTAGAATACTATGTGTGAATGAATATTTTTTTTTATTTTTAAAGATTTTATTTATTTATTTTTAGACAGAAGGGAAGGGAGCGAGAAAGAGAGGGACAGAAACATCAATGTGTGGTTGCCCCTCACGTGGCCCCCACTGGGGACCTGGCCTGCAACCCGGGCATGTGCCCTGACTGGGAATCGAACTAGCGACACTTTGGTTTGCAGCCCGCACTCAATCTACTGAGCTACACCAGCCAGGGCTGAATATTTTTAAGGGAAGAAGCAATACCGATTTTACTGCACCCACGAGCAGCCACTGTAATCCCACAGAGAGACTGCAGAAGTGAGGCCTGGGGACCACAGGGGAGTGGGCAAGTGGCAGAGCAGTCACCTCTGGGCAGATGGTCTGTGCTCATTTCAAATCTTCTGCTTGTTAGCTGTGGAAATATGGGCAATCTCTTCACTCTTCTGTCCCTCCATTTCCTTATCTATAACGTGGAGTTAATGGTGCCTGTGTGCAAGGAAGCTTGACTTCAATAACTTAATTTGTTAGAAGTATTTTGAACAGTGCTAAGCACACAGTAAGCATTCTGTCAGTTTTAGTAACTGGTGCTATCCCACCAGCCTAGAGTTAGTAAATTAAGTTTAAGTTTACTCATGCTGCTCTAATAAGTTCAAGTTAAGTCAGAGGACTTCAGTGCCTTCATAGCTAAAACTGAAAGCAGTGAGAGAAAAGTGAAAATTGAAAGAAGAGATTGTCTGGTTTGAAGCAGATGGGGGAAGAACTAGAATCAAATATGGAGGAAAAAAAAAACAAAATGTAACAAAGAGACTAAATGAACAGTCAAGGATAGAAGCAAGAAGTAAAAAAAAAAAAAAAAAAAAAAAAAAAAAAAAAAAAAAAAAAAAAAAAAAAAAAAAAAAAAAAAAAAAAAAAAAAAAAAAAAAAAAAAAAAAAAAAAAAAAAAACAAAAAAAAAAGGCCCCTTATATCAAATGGCTTTCATGTTCCCAGTAAAGAATAACAGTCATAGAGTTACAGCAAGAGAACAAAAGAACTTTGAAACTTGATAATAAGTGCACTTGTTATTACAGATCTGAGGTACGCCA
The DNA here is from genome assembly GCA_004026765.1 of Micronycteris hirsuta. Lineage (NCBI taxonomy): Eukaryota > Metazoa > Chordata > Mammalia > Chiroptera > Phyllostomidae > Micronycteris > Micronycteris hirsuta. The sequence goes on from PVJI01004943.1 coordinate 10,825, forward strand.
CATAAAGATTAATGAGCTAAATCTTGTGGATGATGAAATACCACTTTGACCCTATAAATATCAATTTAAAAATTAAATTATTAGGAAAGGGTTAATGTATTCACATTTGGATAGTACTTCTCGGCCACCTACTCACATTTCACTGAATCTCCTGAAGTGAGTTGATTTGTAACAGGTGAAGAATGTGTGATAGATGACCAGGCTTTTGATAAAAAGAAACTAGGTATGTGTATGTCCTCCTGTCTCTATTTGATTCTCTCTCTCTCACTTTTGCTCTCGATCTTGCTCTCTCTCTCTGGCTCTAATTCTGTCTCATTTTCTTCTTTTCATAGATTTGCAATATACTAATAAGGTTTGGGAATAAGGACGACCTGAGAATCACGGTACTTTCTTTGGCTTTGGATAATGAAGAGAGGCAAGAAATGAAATCAGGGCAAAGAAAACAGTTTGCTAGCCATTCTAGTAAAGAAGGAAGTTCCTTAGGTGTCTAACCTACCTTACTATGTGGAAGAGTGGGTGGGAATTTAGGAAAGAAGCATTACTGAAAAAACAATGTATTCATGTTTGAATAGTGACATTTGAGTAGTCTTTCATTTTTTTATTTCTTTATACTTCAGTATGTTAGCAGGTGGGTGTTACTATATAGACTTGTCATTCTCAGTTCAGAAAGAATGAGGAGATTTTAAAAACTACAAACACTATGTATCATTCCTAATGACTCAATTTCAGTTTGTCAGGGCAGAGCCCACACATTAGTCTTTTAAAGATACTGTCTGTGTAATTCTTATATGCAGGCAGAATTCAGGACCACTGCCTTAGGCACAGAGAGAGAAACTCTTCTGGTACTTGAATTCTGTGCCAGATCAATAAGACCTGAGCCTAAATTCCAGAGTTTTGGTTTGATTCTAAAAACTGTATGCTTGGTGTTCATTTCTGGGTCAGTTTTTTGGGATTTATTTTCCAGTGTTAGATTAGTGGTGTTTTCTGAAATGTCACCATTTGAGTATCATAGAGTTCAAATTCAGAGAACTGAGGTTTGGATTGCCACTCCAAAGCAAAGCAATGACTTGATGGCTCAGAGACAAGAAATTCCATAGTTTGCCAGTTTTCTAAGAGCAACCTTGAATTGCACTTGGCCAGTCAGTGAACCAGAAAGTCAAATGGCATATTAGCTTCACTGAGAGTGATGGCCGTGCATGGTGGCTGACCAAAGACTAGAAGACCTTGAGAAACTGATAGAGTGAATGAAGGGAATGGAGCATTTTGAGAGACCGTCAGACTTGGGATCTGACTACTTATTAAGTCAAAGTTTTAGTTTGGTATAATTTCCCTATAATTTTTGCAAGCCAGGACTATTGCTCAAAGGAGGCAGTCCATTTTCAATCCTGCTAAGTGGAATATATGATATCAGTAACAAAAAGGAACAAAAGAGAAAATTATAAGACGCTGAAAAAAGAAACTGAAGAAGATACAAATAAGCAGAAGCACATACTGTGTTCGTGGATAGGAAGAATTATCATCATTAAAATGCCCATACTATCTAAAGCAATCTGTAGATTCAACACAATTCCTATTAAGATCCCAATATGTATTTCACAAATATAGAACAAATATTTCAAAAATATATGTGGAACCACCAAAGGCTTCACATAGCAACTGTGACCCTGAGAAAAGAATGAAGTTGGAGTAACCACGGTACCTAATATCAACCTGTACAAGAGGTTGTAGTAAGCAAAACAACGTGGTACTGGCATTAAAACAGACACACAGCCCTGGCTGGTGTAGCTCAGTGGATTGAACACTGGCCTGTGAACCAAAGGGTTCAATTCACAGTCAGGGCACATGCCTGAGTTGAGGACCAGGTCCCCAGTAGGAGGCGCATAAGAGGCAACCACACATTGTTGTTTCTCTTCCTCTCTTTCTCCCTCCCTTCCCCTTTGTTTAAAAATAAAATAAATAAAATATTTAAAAACAAACAAACAGCCACACAGATCAATGGAACAGAATAGGGAGCCCAGAAATAACCCACGCCTTTATAGTCAATAAATATTTGACAGAGGAAGCAAGCAAGCACATACAATCGGCTAAAGATAGTTTATTCAATAAATGGTGTTGAGAAAGTTTGACAGATGTGCATAAAAATGAAACTAGACCACCTTCTTACACCACACACAAGAATAAATTCAAAATGTATTAAAGGCTTAAAAGTTAGGTTCTTATAGGACTGATGGTGTTATTCCTAATTAAATCTCTTCAGTGGCTCTACTGCCTTTAGTATAATATCCTAAATTTTTAGCATGACAGAAACCTGTATATGCCATAAACTGGTTTTAGCCTCATGTTTATCCATACCTGCACCAAACTATGCATCATCTTAAATAGATGTCAACCTTCCTCATCCTTGCTGCTTTCTTTTCTACTGCTCGCCCACCTTTCAAGACTGAATGCAAGTCCATCTTTTTCTTCTTTCCTTTTCCGCTTTTTTAAAATGGTTGTTCATGTACAGTCGTCTGCATTACTGAGGAATAAGATGGATGGAGCAGGCCCCATTAAGAGACCAAGGCAATAATACAAACCAGGGATGAGCAAATTTGTCGGCTCCCTGTTCTATATGGTTTATGAAGTAAGAATGATTTATACATGTTTAAATGGTTAGGGGGGAAATCAAAAGATTAATATTCATATTTTCTGACTTGTGAAAAGTATATGAAATTCAAATTTCAGTCTCCTTAAATAAAGTTTTATTGGAATATAAAAAAAGACCTAAAAGTTAGACCTGAAACCATAAGAATTATATAAGAAAACATAACAGCGATATCTCGGACATTGCTTGTAGCAGTATTTTATCTCATATATCATCTCAGGCAAGGGAAACACAAGGAAAAATAAACAAATGGGACTACATCAAAGTAAAAAGTTTTTGCACAGCAAAGGAAACCAATAACAACATAAAAAGACAAATCACAGAGTGGAAGAACAGGTTCACTGATACATCTGATGACGGGTTAATATCCAAAATTTATCAAGAATGCACACAATTCAACTTAAAAAACAAACAATCCAGTTAAAAATGTGCAAAGGACCTGAATAGATACTTCTCCAAAGAGGACATACAGATGGCCAATAGACATATGAAAAGAGGCTCAGCATCACTAATCATTGGAGAAATGCAAATTAAAACCACGATGAGATACCATCTCACACTTATCAGAATGGCTATCATCAATAAATCAACAAACAACAAATGCTGGTGAGGATGTGGAGAAATGGGAACACTTTTCTACTGTTGGTGGGAATGCAGCCACTGTGGAAAGCAATATGGATATACTTCAAGAAATTACATAAAAACTTCCTTTGACCCAGCAATTCCACTTCTGGGACTATATCTGAAGAAACTTGAAACACTAATTTGAAAGAACATAAGCCATCCCATGTTCTTTGTAGTATGATTTACAATTGCCAAGATATGGAAGCAGTCCTAGTCTCCATCAGTAGATGATTGGATAAAACAACTATGGGACATTTACACAATGGAATACTACCTGGCTTTAGAAAAGAAGAAAATTTTGCCCTTTGTGATATCAAAAATGGACCTGGAGAACATTATGCTAAGTGAAATAAGCCAGTCAGAGAAAGACAAATACCATGTGATTTCACTCATATGTGGAATCTAATGAACGAACTGACCTAAGAAGCAAAAATAGAGACCAACTCATAGGTGGGGAGAAGGTTGACAGCTCTGGGGGGAGGGAAGGGCGTGGTGAGATCGAGCGAAAAGGAAAAGGACTCATGGACATGGACCACAGTGTGGTGATGGCAGGGAAAAGGGGATATAAGGAGAAGAAATGGTAATGGAAAAGATACAATTTAAAAAGAAAGAAAAAAGAGAACATCACTGCCTTTAACACTGTTCCATTTAATGCTAACTGGAACTCTCTGGGATACCCTGAAAATATGGTAATGGATCAATATCCAGAGGAGAGATATTTTCATATTATTTATTCTTGGATTGAGTCAGTACCTGGCAAAAGACATGTTGCCTTTCACACACAGTAGTGTAGAATATCATTAGAAAATTCTGCTTTGCAAATAAAAATTGTATTATTCATATTCATTATATCGCCAAAACTGAGGCCAAGTCAGCAGTGTGCAGACCAGACCCTGACACCAATAAGCACTACAGATGAGCCACTGATGGTTCTTCTAAAACCTAGGCAGTGACCCTACCAAAGGGACAACTAATGTGGGACTCCAGAGCCACCAGGAGGCAGCAAACTTGAAGGTGGCTGGTTAGTATATGATCCAGGAATCCCACTTCTGAAGCAACTAAACTCAGTACTTCGAAGCGATATCTGCACCCCCGTGTTTATTGCAGCATTATTAAACAATGGCCAGCCCATGGACCTAGCCAAGGTGTCCACCAACAGATTAAAGAATAAAGAAAGTGTGGTATTTGATTCAGCTGTAGAAAGGAAGGGAATCCTGTCATTTTCGACAACATGCAAGATCGGAGGGCGCTATGCTAGATAGGGGATGTCAGACAGAGAACGACAAACATTGTGTGGTCTCACTCACACGTGAAAGCTAAAAAAGTTAAACTCATAAAAACAGAGAGTGGAACGGCGGTTGCCTGGGTCAGGGAAACAGGGAGAGGTTGGCCGGAGAATATAAACTTTGAGGTACAAGTTGAGTGAGTTCTGAGGATCTAGTGTGCTGCGGGGTGACTCTATTTAGCAATGCCGTGTTGCCTCCTTGAAATATCTATTTAGAGTAGATCTTAAATGTTCTCCACACACACCTGTGCACAAAAGGTAACCATGTGAGGTAATGCTATGTTAGCTAACTTTATTGGTACAACCATTTCACAATATATACACGTATCAAATCATCATGTTGTATACCTTAAATTTATATAGTTTTTCAGTTACTTTGGGGGGAAGGTAGTTGGTTAGGATGAGTTTGATCAGAGAAAGAAAGCTAGCTTCTTAAGAGTATCAGATGGTCTGATTTCTAAGATGTGACTTTGGTATAAAAGACGGCTGTACTTTTATTATGAAACACAGAAATAGGACACAGGTTACTGGGGCTGAGAAAAAAAAGTGAGGGTTTATTCACAGAATAAAAATGAATAAATTTGGGGAACAAGATATAATCCTATGGCAAACGCTAAATTAGGAATAATACTAACTTGCTCCCTAACAGCCTGTTATAATTCTCCAAATGGGACAGGGTAGTACTGAAATCCTTACACAGTAGCACCAATTAAAATAATTTGAATTATGTACCTCAAAGCAAAGAAAATAAAGTCAAATATTAAAATGAAATTTACATATAATATGTGGCCTTTGGTTTGTATTTAAGAGTTAGATTCAGTAATATATTTAAAACTTTGAACATACGTTAAAAGTGACAGCAGACATTAAAATTTGGACATTTGTAATACCATCAACAATAAAAATAAAGTAAAAAAAAATCTGCCCTAAATTTTCTCCCAAAGGGGTGAACCTTATATATATGCTTAACTGTTAATGATATGAATATATTGGGCACTAATTTTGTATCATTGTATTCTCAGTTTTTTTTTTTTTAAATCACCTTAGTTAGGTGTACTTGACATACAGTGAACTGCATGTATTTATGGTGCACACTTCGATAAGTTTAACACTTGTGTACTCCCATGAAACCATCACTAAATAAAGATAATGAACAAATTCATTACTCCCAAAGCTTTCTCCTGCCCCTTGTCGCTCCTCACTTGATCACTGCTCTGGGTTTCTGCAAGTAATACATTCATTTGCATTTTGCAGTCTCATGCAGATTGTAACATATGTAGTTTTGCTTGGTTTTTTATTCACATAATCATTTTAAGTTTTGTATCAATAGTTTATTTTATTTATTTTTTCCTGAGTAGTATGCCATTGTGGGGTAGGCCACAATTTGTTTATTCATCAGTTGATGGACATGCGTGGTTTCCAGTTTTTAATGAAATAAAGCTGTTAAGAAGACACAACCCTACCCCCTCTAAAATCCTTGTGTTAGGTATAGCTTTAGAGTACAGCGATTCAGATGAAGCAGTGGGGGCGAACTGATGAAAAAGCTGTTGGGGAGAAGTTGCAGAGTGGGTGCGCCCTCGGTGCGGGTTGCGCCCCTATCCTCCGGGGCCCCGCGCATCGCGTCAGGCAGAGCCCCCGGCGTCTTACTGAGTCAGGATGCGTATGTGCCTAACTGATGGGAAAATGCAATATCAACAAATGAATAATAAGTTAAAATAAGTAAATGAAATTTGGATATTAAACCCTTTAGAAAGGATTATATGGTATAGAAGGTGCACTGAAGCTAAATTCTCTTGTTAGTTTAAACTTCTAATAACATTACATTTTTTAATTCTCAGTTTACCTTTCTAAAATAGTATATTAAAGATGCCCAAGCTTATCAATTGTAAATTTGGGAATATATAATCAACTCTAAATTATTTCAAATCAAATGTTTATGTAAAAGGAAGTTATACCTATGTGTTTTGATTTCTAAAATTTTCTAAAATACAGGCTTGAAATTCATTAAGTTTGAAAGCATTTAAGATTCATTACAATCTTTTCTTCAAAACAATAGTAATATAATAATCATACTGTATAAATTAAATTTTAAAGATAATCAACTTGTCTATATATAGAAATTACCTTATTTAGAAATTAGACCTCTAGAAGTTAAAAAGAAATGCTCTCACAGGAAATTGTTACAGCAAAACAATTTCACACAGAGTAACAGGCATAATTGTAAAGATTTTCAATTCAAGGAAAAAAAAAGGGAAGCCTCCACAATAAAAAAAAAAAAAGAAAAAACAAACCAAAATACATTGCATAAACATAAATGTTCACAGAAGAAAAAATGTGTAAGTGTTCATTTGCAAAGAAGGCTCTTCTCTCCCCTTCCTTCTCAAACTCCCGTCTGCAGCCCCAGAGCCACGGAGCCACTTTGTCTGAGAAGCCTCCATGGACCCCTCTGAATCCACCTATTCCGCTGGAAGTTTACTCAAATCTCGAGTCTCTCATTTGTAATGCTTAGTAGAGGTGCAGTTTTATAGTTGCCCAGTGATACATTTATTTATTTTTGGTCGATATTCTTTCTTATTAGGATGCAGCTCCAGGAGCCCAGGGATTGTGTCTGCCTTTGCTCGCTATTTCTTGGGACTCACACAGTGCCCAGAATATAACAGTTTCCCCTAAAATATTTGTTTACAGAAAAAGACAGTGAACATCCCTCATGGAAGTCTCTTTGATAATCTCTTTTGGTGCTTAAACTAGTATTCTGCACGTAATTAATAAGCTCAGAGAAGAAATACAGGGTTCTGAACCTGAACAGGTGAGCTGCACATATGCCCCCAGTTCTTCAGGAGGTGACTCAGAACAGGGGGGCTTCCTGTTCAGAGGCAGGGTTATGTGGGTTGGGGGAAGCAGGGTGCAGACATGGGGAAATGGGGAGTCAAGACTGGCACTATCCTACTCCATTATTTGGGAAAACACAAAAGGCTTTTGTCTCAATCCCTGCCTGGGATATTCTCAGCACTAGTATGCTGGTAAATGTTTAAGAAATCCGCCACTCCCCCCACTCCCAGAGGAAACAAAGTCTTATTTTATAGTTTTTTTTTACATTTCCATGCTATATATACTCCCACTTGACTGATTACAAGCTATCAATCTGGTGACACTAAAAATGTAAATGGGAAAAAATGCTCACAATTAGGTCTTTATGATAGAACCAGCCAATCAGGCACACCAAATTGAACTTTAGCCATACATACTGGAAACAAACAAACAAACAAAGAAGGGAGTACAGACATCTAGAAATAATACACACTAAGGATCCAACTCTTAATTAATGAGACTTTAAATAAGTATATAAAGAGAAAAAGTTTAGAGTAAAAATAGCTTAAGAATTATAACAGACTTACTGACATAAAAATGATAATAGAAAACAAATAAGAATATTAAAACTACATTTTTTCAGTGACCCAATAATTTATACAGGTTAAATCACAGAATGTAAGAACTGGTTGAAGGCTCAGCATCATCTAATCAAGGCTACTTCTTTTATTCCTGGAGGTGAAGTGATTTGCTTTAAGTCAGGTAAGAACAGTTGCTAGTGACTATGTAGGTATTCAAACCAGTTACCAATCACACTTCTGAGGTAGTTTTATTTCCAGTATTTCCTACTATTCCTATCACCTCTCAGTTTTTAAAGTGGCTTTCAATTTGGGGGAGACATGCAAAATTGTAATGCTAAATTTTTGTGAAAGTAGATGTGAATTTTCTTAGCCAAAAGGTGTGATTTTACTAAGAAAATCTGTCATTGCTGTGAAAGAATAAACGGCTGTCCATGGAAAAATTCAAAATCTATACTTTCTGTTCTTCCTCTGGGTAAAATGTTGTCTTTATTCACTTAGAGCTTCTCTTGCTGGTGGAAATAGCAACTATTTGCTTTAGATTAAGTGTTCTTTTAAAACGTCATAGCTCTCTTTCCTCCATTCCCATCCAAGGAACGTTTCTTTGTATAAAATTTGCTCTCCATTTTTTAAAAAGAAGAAAAGACATCTATATTTCAGTTGCATAGTGGATAGAGGATGTGCCCTGAATAAAACAATAATAATACAGCAGTCAGCAAATGTACAAACTTGTGCATGTGAATTTAGCTCCAGCTTTAATTTCATTAGAAATTACACGAAACATTCTCCTCTGTGCCCAATTCAAAAGATTATGAGGAGGAAGTGGATGCTTTATGGGAAAGTACTTCATAGATTATAACATGCTATAGACAATATAATTGCAGTTTTTTCAGTTCTCTAAAGTTTTCTAAGAGAGATGTAACAATCTCTCTTAGATGCAAAATGTGAGATCTAGTCCACTTGAGTTCCTACCTGTGGCAAAATACAAGGTAAAGAACTACGAATTTTAGAAATACAAGATCCACTTGTGTCAAGACAACTGCAATGATTTTAACAAAATATGTTTAGATCTTGCTCCAGGATGTGCTGAACACATGATGAGGAGGTGTCCCGGTGGCAGTGAAAACACTTCCAGTGGGCAAGAAAGGTGCAGAAATTTCCCATGGAGTCTAAGGTTTCTGCATTAAAGTGTATGGCTCCCTCTGCTAGGTTTATATCCTGGATTTGAGTTGTATAAACAGCCCACAGTTAACTGAGCCAATCACATTCTTCAATTTAGATACCTTCATCCAACATGTGTAAATGGAAATAAACTGCTCTGGGTCAGGCATTGCTAATGCCTAGGTATACAATGACGGACCAAGTCAACCTGACTGTAGTAACGTATAACTAGGTGCACATTCCTCTCCATTTTGAGTGAAGCTATATGGTATTTTGTGAATCTGATCAAGATTATACAAGCAGAGGCTCTTGTGATCAAGCCATGAAAAGACATGGAGGAATCTTAAATGCATGTTGCTAAGTTAAAGAAATCAGTCTGAAAGGCTACATACTATATACAATAACTCAAAATATATGAAGTTCTGGAAAAGACAAATGATGGAAACAAATAAAAAGAGAAGTGGTTGTCAGGGGTCGGGGTGGGGAGATATAAATAGAGAGAGCACAGAGGATTTTTAGGGCAGTGAAAATACTCTAAATACTCTGTATGATATCATATTGCTGGATAGTATTCATTTGTCCAAACTCAGAACGTATACCACGAGTGAATCCTAAGCTAAACTATGGACTTTGGGGGATTATTATATGTCAATGTAGGTTTATCCTTGGTAAAAAACGTACCATTCTGGTGAGTAATTTTGATAGTGGGGGAGGGTGTGCATGTGTGACAGCAAGGGGTACTTGGGACATCTCTGCACTTCCCTCTCAATTTTTCTGTAGATATAAAACAGCTCTAAAATACAAACTTAAAAATTAAATAGAACAGAAAGTAGAGGCCCGCAATGCAGTAAAGTGTACACTTCATATTTTTATCTGGTACCCATTTAATTCCAATATGCATTTTTATTGTTTATTGGTGATAGTAATTCTTCATTTCTGTAACATCATTTTATTTCACATTTTCAAGACAATGTGGTAAAACATTCATAGGTAGTATCTTTGACAAATTTCCAATATTTTGTGATAAATATTAAAAAATCCTACTTAATAAGCCATTCCTTCAGAATATAATATTGGTTCATAATTGGCATTTTTAAAATTGTGCTTATAATATTACAGAATATCTGATATGCATAAATACAGTCTTGATTTGTGATGAAACATTAGATTTGACATTCTAAAAAGCTCCTATATCCATTACTTTATTAAGAATAATTCTCATTTTAGTTTGCAATTGAATTCTGAAAAACACACATGAATTTAAATCTTTTCTTGATTGTAGATCCTTGGTTTTTCTTGAGAAGTTTGATTAAGATAAAAAGAGCAGTTTTAATTTAAAATACTTAGAAAGTAGATGAATATATACCTGCTTTCATAAGTTATATTTTCAACTGAAAGGTCAAAAAAGTCTTGAGTAAATCCTATTTCACTGCCTCTTATTTATAAAGTCATTTTTATTCATATATATTTTAATTGCTAAAACTAAAAGGTTGACATTTGGAAGGCATATTATCACTTTCGGTTTTATTCTTGTTGTCATTGCGTTAGGTGTTCAGAGGAGTTTAAATGTTGCATTTTATGGAGCAGCTGTGGAATCATGGATGGAAGTTCAGCACAAACCTCACAACATGGACTCTCTCTCACTGAGATTAGTCTAGCTTCTCTTAAATTCCAGCACCATAGAAGAAAGATAAATGCTGAGACCCAGATATGGTAACCAATCTCAAGGATGTAGCCAAACACATAGAGGCCCACTAATTACATCCAAACCCTTTCACTGTTGAGGAGACAAAATTTTGACATTATTGGGGTGATCATCTACTCTGGATATGGGCTTGCCATCCTGCCTACATTACTTAGTTCAGAATAAGTATTCAATTGTTTTCAGATTTACTGACAGAGAGTCCTGCATAATCCACTTTGGATCAAGGGATGAGTCTGGGATAACAGCCTACAGGGTTGGATTGCAGTTTTCCAGGAGGGTAGGCATTGGACCAAAACATACATATGGCACACTTGCCAAATAGCTAGGATAAATATTTCCTAAAACCAAGGAGTGAAAGTGTAACTATGCAGCATGGGTTAAGCCTCTTGTCACCTTGATACATGATCAGAAGATGTGTTGAGGGAAACAGGTGTTTATTAACAGGGGTCCAATTTTGAGGGTGGTAAGCACACTCTACTCTGAGCCCTTCTTTCTCACCAGACCCAGAACTTCTTTTGCTCTCCAAAAGATTACCAGCCAAAACCACACCCAGAAGTTCCCCATTTCCTTGTCTGTCCTTGTTAGAGCTTAAGCTGGCCATGCAAACAGATCTCCATCCTCTCTGGGATGTGCACTCGTGGGTCTCAGAGTTGCCATCTTCTTGCAGGAGCCCTCTCCTTCAGCATCCGGGCTGTGCTGCTCTCAGTCTCCGTGTGGTGGTCCAGGACCCACACGTCATGCAGCACTGGATCATAGTGTCCCAGAGGCTGGAGCCCAGGGAGTCCCAGTGCGGGCTTCCAGAAGCAGGCTTCCAACCATGTGGGGTCTGAGAACCTGATATGACCAGCACCTGCCTGGTCCCAGCAGTGCTGCTGTCTATTCAGGAAGCAAGGGACCGAGACCCAGAGTGTCCAAGCACACCTGAAAACAAAAGTCCCAAGTCCAAGTGCCATAAGCCAAGAGCCAATGCCAAGTACCAAAGCAAGAAAGTGAGCTTCTCCTTGCCTGCTGTTTACATGGCTCATCTCTTTGCACAACCACATCAAAATCACAACTAAAATATAGAAAAATCGTCACTCAGAACCATCAGAAATCAAGTTAAATGGAAGTCTGACAGCTATGGAATTAAAGAAACCACATCCATCCAGATGGTAGGAAGGGTGGAGACACAGAACAGGCTGGTCCCACACCCATATGTGGTGGATAAGAATTTGGGAGGGATATCTAGGGAGCGAGAAGTCCCAACCCTACACCAGGACCCCTGGCCCAGAGTGTCCATGCCAGGAAGGTAAATCTCCATAACTTCTTGCTGCAAAAACCACTGGGGATTGAGTTGGTGGAAGGAACTTCTGGAGTCCCAAGCAGTTCCCCTTAAAGAATCCATACAAAGACTTTCATAGACGTACTCCCTCAGAGATCCAGCACCACTACGGTAGCAGCTCGAAAGGCACCAGTGGCATACAGTGAGGAACTGAAGTGTCTGGCATCAAGGTGGGAGCTGGGGGACAGCTTACTCCCAGACAGAAAGGCAGGAAGAGGCCACTGTCACTCTTCAGAGCCCTCTTCCCACACAGCCCCAGAGCCAGCAGGCAGGTGCCCTATTTCAGACTCTGTCAACCTGGCTAACACTATTTGTTCCACCATGCAGTTCCCCAGAGAGACTCCATCTCACCCAACTTATGAACTCATCTGAACTATTAACTGTGACTTTTCCATATCAATGGCTGGTCTTGGCTTATGTTTAACAACTTCCTAAATCCTAGTAAACATGCAACAGCTAAGTTGTCCCAGGCCCAGCACTCTCAGCAGCAATCCTAGATTCACAGCTTGGCTCCCCCTGGGAATCTTCAAGCTCAGCACAAGTAGCAGCCATCTCAGATTGCTTTGTAGCTCATATAGAGTGGCCCCATGGATAAAAAAGGTAGGAGCTGACCTTGGCCTCTATTACCAGGGAAACCTCAGAACCTGTGTACCCCATGGACAGCCTAAGACTACATAGAAGTACCACCCCCCTTCCCCTGCACAACTGATTGTCCATAGAGGGAGGAGGTTGGTGGTCAGTGGTCATAGAAGGTCCTTGCAGCTCACTGGCCTGGGTAAATCCCTCCCATTGACTTGCCAACAGCAATCAAGGCTCAACCACAAGAGGAGGATGTACTCAGACCACACACAAGGTGCACCTCAAGTACCCAGCTTGGGTGATAGGGGAGGCTGTGCCACTGGACCCTACAGGACACCTACTACATCAGGCCACACTAACAAGACAGGGAGTCACAGCAGTTTTATCTAATACATAGAAATAAGCACAGGGAGGCTGCCGAAATGAAGAAACAAAGAAACATTGCCTAAATGAAAGAACAGATCAAAAATCCAGAAAAAGAACTAAACAAAATGGAGATAAGCAATTTATCAGATGAAGATTTCAAAACTCTGGTTATTAGGATGTTCAAGAAATTTAGTGAGGACCTCAACAGCATAAAAAATATCCAGTCAGAAACAAAGGATACACTAATGAAATAAGTAACAATTTACAGAGAAACAATAGTAAAGTAGATGAATCTGAGAATCAAATCAATGATTCGGAACATAAGGAAACAAAAAACAAGCAATTAGAACAACAAACAGAAAAAATAATCTAAAAAAACAAAATAGTATAAGCAGCCTATGGGGCAACTTCAGGCATTCCAATTCACATGAAGGGGCGGGGTGGGGCTGAAAGAGAAAAGAAAGAACAAGAAATTGGAAATCTGTTTGAAAAAATAATGAAAGAAAACTTTCCTAATTTGGTAGAAGAAATAGACATGCAAGTCCAGGAAGCACAGAGTCCCAAACAAGATGGATGCAAAGAGGCTTACTCCAAGACACATCATAATTAAAATGTCAAAGGTTAAAGAGAGAATCTTAAAAAGCACCTATGGTGGTGGTGGGAGGTTCCCGTAAGACTATTAGCTGACTTCTGAAAAGAAACTTTGCAGGCTAGAAGGTATTGGCAAGAAATATTCAAAGTCATGAAAAGCAGGACCTACAACCAAGATTACTCCATCCAACAAAGTTATCATTTAGAATCAAAGGGTAGATAAAGAGCTTCCCAGACAAGAAATAACTAAAGAAGTTCATCATCACCAAACCATTATTGTATGAAATGTTAAAGATACTTAAGAAAAAGAAGATCAAAACTATGAACAATAAAATGACAATAAATATATATCTATGAACAATTGAATCTAAAAAACAAACTAAGCAAACAAGAAGAGCAGAGACAGCATCATGGATAAGCAGAACATTTTGATGGTTACCAGATGGGAGGTGTGTGTGAGGGAATGGGTGAAAAGATGAGGGGATTAAGAAGTACAAATTAGTAGTTACAGAATAGCTGTGGGGACATAAAATACATCCCCAGGAAATGGAGTAGCCAAAGAACTTATGTGCATGACCGATGGACAGGAACAATGATGTGGGGATATTCTGAGGGAATGGGGCTTGCTGGGTGGAGAGGACCAAAGGAAGAAAAACTGGGACAATTGTAATATTATAATCAATAAATATAATTTTAAAAGTCCTCTATCCCATAATCCCATGCATTCCAGAAGCCAGTGGGAATGTTCAACTTTTCAATCAATGAGGGCCATTGTCAGACATATTTGTCTTTGCCCTTCCTCCTGTGAGGCTGCTAACACGGAGTGTCCTCCCACAGCCCCTCCCTGCTGGGAAGCCACGGGCTGCCTGGTTGTCAGGGTTATGCATGCTTTCTCTTTTAGTTAATAACCACCTTTGTTAAGCAATGTGCCTCCAGCACTGTCCCTTCTGCTCTATTGGCCCTTCCCTGTCTTGAAAAAGACAAACTACCTTTAATCTTTGTCCAGGGTAGCTCTCCCTGCGCCCCTCCCCTGCCCCCCTGGCAATAGGGAGAGCAGTCTCATGCCAGACCTGGGGGTTGCCTGCTTTCCAGAGATCTCTAGTCTGACCTACCCTGTTAACAAAAGTATGAAAGTTCCTCTCACTCTAAGTGACTTTGAAAAGTTTGGGCTTTGTACCCATGCAACCCTAGGCTCTCGGTCACCAGATGGCATACTTCTACGTTGTAAGAGTTCCACTGAACATAAAGTGATTTCTGTTGCCTGGTCACTTTGATATCTTCACGTCATTGGATGAGTAGGTGATAAAAGGATTTACTTTAATAGTGGAGATAATCAACTCTATTTTTCATATGATGCTTTGATTAGTGCTACATGATGACAGAAATGAACATGTTTAAAACCTGTAGGTTTTACTAGGAATCTTTTAGAACTTCCATGCTAGTGACATTAGTGCATGGGCAATTGCTGAAACCTAACCTGATGAGAGGCAAAGGGCACCAAGGATTCAGATGCCCCAGGGAAAAAAGTCTGGTGATCCCACTAGATAAACAATTTACACCAGTTAAGTGTTGGCCAAGAGTAAAAGGAATCCAGAATGGGTAGATGAAGATGATAATATCAACTATGACCTATATGCACTAGCTGCAAATGGGAACCATAGTTGGTGTTCTTAACTTTCTGGTAAACAAATTCTATTTTTAAAGATTTAAATATACCTAGAAGAGTCAGCAACAAAGTGAACTAAATTTGGGACACAAGCCTATTCAAATGATACAACTCACCCTCTATGCTTGGAGCCCCATGCTAAACTGCTTGGCCCACCTGAATGCAGCCATCTACAGTACGAGGCTCATTCACCTGGCCAGAAAGCCCTATCAAATACATGCAGTTCAGTCTCTTTGCTTTGCTGACTTGTGGATTTATCTTTAGCTTAGGGAGGTTGCCTATAGTGCTGTGGTAACCTGAGATTTCAAGGCAGTTAAAGAGCCCTAGGCCATTCCTGAGCAAATAAGGAAGAGAACTTGATACACAGTCCTGCCAGGCTCTTTATCCTTCGGAGAGAAGACCAATTCTGAGGTGTATTCTATGAATTTCTCATAGTTTCTCCAGTGGGATTGAAGGTTTTCCACAGAGGTAACCAATTAATTAACACACTCCTTACGGGATTTTCTGCCTTCAATGTTTTATATTCTCTATTTTCTTTAAATTTTAAGAGCTGTTGCAATATCAACTATGAGAGAACTAAAGAGATATTATCTAGGTTACTTTTAAAGACTCATTATGCTTTAAGTATCTTCATGCAAATGTAGAGTTGAATGGTGCTCCACAAGAATATTTACTCAACACATTTCATTCAATCTGATGTTGGTCCAAGTGGTTCATTGACTCAGTTCTATACAGAATTCCATTTTTTTCATTCCTGGACAGGTCTGTATTTTAGTAGAGTCTCTACATACATACCACATTTTTTTTTTTTTTTGTCCTGTTAATTCTCCTTTAGATTTGGTTACTTTTCTGTAACAAAATTTCATGCCTTTCATCTTCAGATCATGGTGATGCTGAAAAAGTAATAGATGCTAGGACAAAATGAATTGAAGCTAGGGAGTATGGAAAAATGTATGTCTACCTTTAGGCATATTTCAATTTTAATTTGAAATGTTAAGTGACGTGTGGCCCATCAGAGAAGACTGAATCCAGGAATATCAAATGGGTGGCTATTTTATTTAGAGCTGGCAACTTTATTCCTTTTAGAGTAGCCACTATCAAACTTTTGAATTCGGCATTTGCTAGCATAGTTTATGGTCAGTGGGTTTCACACTCATTTACTTGAGAACTGTTGTTTAGAACTGGAATAAAATGAATTTCTGAGGTGTTTCACAATATTATTTGTAGTATTAGATGACTGTAGGGTGATAAAATTGAGTATGTGTATATGTGTGTGTTCTAAGTCACATTAGTCTGTATTTCTATTTGATAGCAAAAATATTTATTCAAAATAATGACACTGAAGGAAAGTGTATAATGACATAATGTTGTGCTACACAGAAAATTAACCAAAGGGCAGAAAACATCTTTGAAAGAAAGTTCTATCCAACAAATACTTACTGAATGCATCCTAGGGTCAGACACGGGGTGGTTTACTGCGATGGGTAAACAAATGCAAAGATCAGCTTTGCTATTTGTTGACAAGGCAATTTAGAGTACTTACTTCTATGCTGATGTCTTTATCATTGAAAGGAGAATATAGATATTTGTCTAATAAACTCGATGTTAGGATTAAATAAAGTAACATATGCAAATATCAAGGCATCACCGAGGGCTAAGTGCTCGACAAATGTTAGTTGTTCTTAGACTCTAGGGATTTAGGGATGAGTAAGTGATACATGTAGCATGGAGACAGACAATATAACATGCTATTAAAATGCAGTAGGATGGGTGTTCTTATAAACAAAATAGAAAAGGCAGTCATATGACAAAAGAGAACAGGCTTTTGGTAGAGGGAATATTTAAGATCTGAAGAAAAAGAGAAAACAGGGGAGAAGAAAATAAGGATAGCATTACAGAACAATGGAAAAGGCCAGGAAAACAAAAAAAATGATAATTTCAAGCAACTAAAATAATTTAAGTGAAGCTGAATATATGGTATGATTAAAGTTGAAGCAAGAGATGAACAGAGATAATAGCCATTCTAACTATTATCCTGGTTGTAGTTTTTATTTGCATTTCACTAATAGTGAAGTTGAACATCTTTCCACATATCTGTTGGCCATCTGTATTTCTTTTTTTTTAAAGATCATATTTATTTATTTTTAGAGAGGGGAAAGGAGGGAGAAAGAGAGGGAGAGAAACATCAATGTGTGTGGGAATTCTTTCCACACTCGTGAAAACACGCAGTCCTGGGACTTACGCATTTTGAGCTCAGCTCTATGTGAGGAAAAATTATTCCCGTGTGGACAAGAGTGGACCATGTCAGTGAAAAAGGAATTGAATTATCTAATGGGAATTTGGCAAAAATGTATCTTAAGAAACTCTAACTTAATGAGTCTCTCTTCCTCCCAAAGCCAAGAAGCTTAAGTTAATGAATCACTGCCTCAATGTTCTATGGTCCTAAAAGTTAACAGCCCTAGTTAGCTTACTCTCAATTTACTTGTCTCCTGTTTAATGTATACCCTGGTCCTGTCTGCCACCAGACCTGAATTTACATCCTAATACTCTGTTACTAAGTAAACCTACCCCTTATCTATTCCCTTCCCATATCTCCTCTGACCCAACTGAAAACCCCTGTTCTGCATAAGTCCATGAATAATCAATCCAATGTAAATGTGTACTAAAGCTTCTAATAAAAAGCCCACTGAGCTATGCACGAGACCCTTTTCCTGAGATAAAGGAAATGGTCCCATGGCTCTGGACTCTTTTCTCCCCGCGTGTCTCGGTGTGAGATTCTTTTACGCATCGGGTTACGATCATCCACGGATTTTGCCCTACAAAATCCCCACGACAAATGTGTGGTTGCCTCTCGTGTTCCCCCAAATGGGGACCTGGCCCACAACCCAGGCATATGCCCTGACTGGAAATTGAACTGTTGACCCTTTGGTTCACATCCCACACCCAATCAACTGAGCTATGCCAGCCAGGGTGGCCATCTGTATTTCTTGGGAGAAATGTCTGTTCATGTTCTCTAACCATTTTTTAATTGGATCCTTCAGTGTTGAGCTGTATGAGTTCTTTATATATTTTGGATATTAACCCCTTGTCAAAGCTGTTGTTTGCAAATATCTTCTCCCATTTGGTTGGTTGCCTTTTTGTTTTGTTAGCACTTTCTTTTGCTGTACAGAAACTTTTTAGTTTGTTATAGTCACATTTGTTTATTTTTGCTTTTACTTCCCTTGCCTTTGGGGCCAAATTCATGGAAACAACCAAAGCGTCCTTCAATAGATGATTGGATAAAGAAGATGTGGTGCATTTATACAATGAAATACTACTCAACCATAAGAAAACAGGAAATACTACCATTGGTGACAACATCAATGGACCTTGAGAATATAATGCTAAGCAAAACAAATCAGTCAGAAAAAGCTAAGAACCATATGCTTTCACTCGTATTGTGAGATATAAAACTGACACAGGCAACAGTATAGTGATTGCCAGAGGGAAGGGGTATGGGCAGTGGAAAGGGGGCCAAATATATGGTGATGTAAGATGATTTGACTTTGGTGGTGGGCACGCAATGCAATATACAGATTACGTATCATAGAAATGTGCACTTGATGCCTTTATAATCTTATTAACCAATGTCATCCCAATAAATTTAATTTAAAAATAAAATAAAATAGAAAAGTAAAAAAGGAAAATCAGTAACAAACACAGAAATATAACCAAGCTTAGGTCAACGGCTCTCAAACATTTTGATCCCAGAACCTCTACTTACTCTTAAAAATTTCTGAAGACCTCAAAGGACTTTAATTTATGTAGGTTATGCCAATCAGTATTTACCACATTAGAAATTAAAATAGGAATTTTAAAGTATTTATTTATTAATTCTTTTACAAATAGCAACAAGTCCATACATACTAGCATAAATAACATATTTTTGTGATACATATATTTTCCAAAAAAATTGAAATAATGACATTGTTTCACATTTCACAAGTCTCTTTAAGGTCCACCTGAATACCAGGTAGCCAGATTTATATATCTGTCTGTGAATTCAAGCTTTTGTCATATTTGTGTTGACATGTATGAAGCAAATCCATTCTCACAGATACAAAATGGACAAATGGAAGAAGTATTTTAAAAGCTTTTTCAGATAATTTTGGATAGTCTCCTTTGGATAACGTACCAAAAATCAACAGGGAGTCATTTCTTAGACATTAATTATAATATGAGATCTGATAGCATATCAATGAAATTGTCATGTACTGTTAATATTAAGATTCATTGGTCAATTTTTCACTTGGAATGAATCTTTTCCTCATGTATAATTTTACATCATTGGTCACTGGTTATTTGGGAAAGGTTGGTTCACTGTGTTACCCTATTTTGTTCTCTTCAGAAAAATGTTCTCGTATGGAAAGAATAACAAGTTTATGGTGCCAAACACAAGTTTTTAATTTTCATATGAAAGGTAATACTGTATCATTGACAGCAAATACTATCATGTGCTTTACAGGATCACTTCATCTATTTTTGAGAAAATTCCTAGTAAATGGCCAATTCTGAATAACCATATTTTTTCTGTCAGTATTTTTTTTTTTAAGTAAGAATGGTTTTGAGTGGAGAAAATGGCTAGAGTAAGTTGGCAAATCAAACAAGTGCCAAGTGCTGCAGAAGTGTTTTATGCATATTTCCCATTTTCATCGCACAGAATATTAAAAAGACATGTACATTAGAGTGAAGATATGACAACATTAATGAGTTTTCCTTCATTAAGATCATGTTAAGTGAAGTGGCTTTTACTTTTTTAAACAGGGAATGTATGAAAAGAATAAATCAATGACTACCAGTGAGTTTGGAGCCATGGCCTTGATTCCTGCTCAGGTGTTGGCAGTAGAGTCTGCCATTGTTTCTCCACCATTGTTATCACAGAGGGGGAAATGACATTTCCATATTGTTATGAAAATAGCTTTGATATCGCAGCCTTTTTTCAGGGACCTAGGGCTCTTGGATCATACTTCTTCCAAGAATAATTGATTATTAACAGCTGGAAATAGCCAAGAAAAGGAAACTGATATATTTTAAATGATATATTTTAAAATTTATCTCTTTTACTTATATTTGTTCACCATGTAAAGGTCTCTTTAAGGCCAATATGTGCTTAGTTTCTGCAGGTAGGACTAAAAAAATAAGTGGAAATGGCAATCAGATAGTTTAAGGGGCAGCATATAAATGAGGTCTTTAATCATCAGCAGCTCCCTCAGATGGTGAGACTATTTGGTAAATAAGTGTCTAGGACAGTGATTTTCAACTTGTGTGCTGCAAGAATTTTTAAAACATGCAATACCTAGCTATTTAGTCTGTAGTACTGACCTCTTTTCCCTTAGATTGCCAAATGAAAAATGACAACAGCCAGAACAACAGTGATGCTCTGGTGTGAATGAATCAAAATTATGACTATTTTTTGCCATATTGGCATAAAATATATTTTTGGTGCACTGCAGAATTTTAGTAATTAGTTTATGTGTGCCATGAGATGAAAGAAGTTGAAAACCACTGGTCTAGGATGTGAGCCAAGGCAGGAAAATCATCAACACCATGGAGTACCTTCAGGTGCTGGAGAGGTGGTTGGACAAAGGGACTGAAATTCTCTTCAACTGTTGAGATTCTATGATTCTTTTATTCATTAGTTTGCCTCAAACATAAAATTGTTTGAGACACCCACACAAAATTACAAGAATAATATCTGTCAAATTAATTTTCCAGATTTGTTTTGTTCTTTTAAATCCCAATTCCATAGGTTCCAATAGACAAATTGCTTTGGAAGCAAATTGTATTGATAACTCACTTGGCCATGGCAATTGTCCAAACACAATAAGCTCAATTCTAAATAATGATAAAAGCATAGAATTGTTAAAACAGAGGCATGTTATTTATAATTTTGCTTAGTGCTAGAGGCAGTTAATTTTTAGAAATTGTTTTATTTGTCTAGTTTTCGCGATCACGTTTTTTTTGCTCTATTGATTTCTTCTTCGGTTTTTAAGTAGACAGTATCTATTCAAAAACAGGACAAATTACTATACAGAAGTTAAACAGTGACACAAAATAAATAGAGAACAAGTTTCTTAATTGTTTCAATGAACTTTATCTCAGATTAAATTTATGTGATACCTAGGCAACCACTTGACTTAGTTATTTTGGAGAGAAAAAAGGTACATTGATGTTGGGTAATCATTAGCTCCCTATATATTTCAGTAGGTTATATCACTAATTTTTGATGCTGTGTAGAAATAGCAAAATATATTCTTTTATCTAATAATACACATATTTTATTAATTAACTTATGTCTTTATCTTTCTGTCTCAGTTTCTCTCCCTTACTCTTTTAAGGAAAAATTATAATGAGAACTGAGAAGCTAAAAGGTAAAGAAGACGCCCTTCGGTTCTGTGAAATACATGGAGGTGACACCGTGAGAAATTTTAAAAACACAGGTAAAAACCAATCTAAGCTTCTATTTTTCATTCTCATTTGTCTCCTGGCTAATGTGTAAGGACATTCCAGACACATCATCTCCCATCTGAAGTGGCTATTGTCTGTTTCTTTGCGCTTTCAATCTCTTCTCTTTGTATGATAGATGCTTTCATCTTTATTGTTTATAAGAGAACTCTAACCATTGTTTAAAGAGCAAGCAATCTGGGGTGAAGCTCGAAAGCACCAAAGAGCATTACATTTATTGAATTGTACTTAAGATCGGTGCATTATGAATTTTTCTATTAATGTTCTTTCACTGTTTTATGGACACATTCTCTTTTTCTTTGTTACATATACAATGCACTGAGCCTGCATGGAAGTAACATTCAGCTTCGCCTACAAACTTGTCTCAATTCTTTCATAGGGGCTTTTAGTAATTCTCTCTAAATCAATATTTGTTCTTTCCCTTACAAGCAAGAAACCATTTTCTGTGGGTTTTAAATCAACAGAAGATAAACTTGGAATTGTGGTGATTCTAATGTCTGAAACATCAATATAAAAAAAATTTAACTGCAATGTGAAATTTGTCTCCAACAGAAGTTAATTTTAAATTACTTAAAATATTTGTTACAAGGATAAGATTTAAATGTCATGATTATTTTTTGGAGTTGTTTTTATGAGTCCCTAAAATCCATATATTTTTTCTATATTCATGTGTCAAAGCACTAACTGCATCAAAGTTAAACAGGCAAGCAAGACTGTATTCAAGCTGTTGCAATAGGAGAGAGAGACTGAACTCGTGTTCCCTGAAACGAAGGCTGCAGAGTTTTTAAGAGCTACGGGGGAGGAACTTTAGGCCACTTGTTTTATAATTGGATTTACTCAGAAGAAAAGTAAACTTTCTTATATCTGCAAGCCAGGAAGTAGTTTCACCACTTGGAGCAGGATTCCCGCTGAAGACAGTCTCCTGCCTCCCAGCAAAACGGGGAGGGACTACGGCACTGTCCTCCTCCATGTTTATATTCCAAGACATGAATGGCTCTCAAGTTCTTGAGAAAAATATTTCTGGGTTGTGAGATTGGCAAGAATCATGGAAAAGATCTACATAAATGTCAAAGGGGCAGAGAAAAAGTTTTCATTGACATGTTTCTAAAGTAAATGCTGTAAGGAAACAGAGGTCAAGGGCCTAGAGATGGCAAGAAACCCGCCTAAAATGTGGTCAAGCTGAATCCAATGTACAGTGTTTTTTATTGAGAGCTGTTTCGCATTCCTCATTCATTGCATTGGCTCATCCCAATTACTGGCAGGGAAGACTAAGTGGTCCTCATGTTACACGATTTGTAGGGGATGGTCATTGTTTTATAGACTTTTATAATGAAAACATCTAAAGAAATGTTTCTTGATTTAGTTATTCAGAGCCTACGAGTTATACATTACCATTAAGTACCATGAAAAAAAAAAGATATTCTCTAACCTTAAATAGCCATAATCATATTATTTGTTATACTAATTGGTAACTATGATATTTCTAATATTTGCAAGATACAGAATGGTAACAGTTGGACGAATAATTGGGATCTTTATAAAATCTTGTCAAAAGCTTTGGATGATCACATACAGCACACATACAACCACTCAGTTTCAACAACAGTCCTTGAATATGGAACGTGTTTCAATCACTACAACACTACCTGCTCTGTGGAAGTCTGAAAGCCTATTGAAGGGAAAGAAAATAAGAAAAATGTATATTGTAGAGTTAAGTGCAATCTGAGATCACATCAAGCTCTGCCCTATCATTTGACAGATGAGGAAGAGCACATAAAGGAAAAGGGGGGAACAACTGTAAAGGACACGTGGACAAAACCAAGGTGGGGTGGAAGCAGGGGAGGGAGGTGAGGATGGCTGAGGTTGGAAGGGAGAGGTGGGGGGCAAATGCAGACAACTGTACTTGAACAACAATAAAATAATTTTTTATAAAAGGAAAAGAGAGATGGCCTGTCGTTGCAGGGTTTTAGCCCTGCCACGGAGCTCCTGAAGATTGCTTCAAATGGGAGGAAACACATATGGTTTAAATCTGTCTGAAGTGTTGCCAAATACTTGATTTAAACACTTGGCTTCTTAGGTAATTATGGGCAAGAAACCAAATAAAGATGAAAGAAACACTGGCGCGTGCTATAATATAAATATTCAATACATGGTTGAGACAGTTGCTAATAACAATCGCCTATGAATTGTTAACATTTTACTTTGACCATATTGCAATGAATATTCCATTTTATCCAAGACTTTAAAATGTCATTTGTCCATGTGTCCTATAATTCTTTATTGACTCTGACCAAATGTGTGCATAAAGAAAACTTTAAACTTATATGTTGAGCAAGAGCAGCTTTTAGCACCATTTTAGGGAAACAAGTCACTTTGAGCAACCCCTTTTTATATAGGTCTTGATTGCTGTTAATTTGAATCGAATGGATAATTAGCAGGCAGAATTGCCTAGAGAAAACAAGCTATTTTCAGTTCCCCAATGGGAATTAGCTATAGGGATTCATCCCAGTGTGCAGAATATCTCATTCAAATTATTGTAATGGTAATGATTAAAGGCTTTTCTGAAGGTATGGATTAAATAGAGCATTTATGATAAAACAAAAGAGCAAAGTGGCATAACATGGATTAAATGTAAACAACCCCCTCACCATGAGCATGCTTTTGTTGTTCCTTGTTGGTAAACTTGCCTTTCTATTTCTTTTTAAGTATTATGTATAGATGTTAGTAATAAAAGTAGAGCTGGACAGAATACTGTTTTAATTGAGCCAAGACAGGGTGCATCTTCAAAGTAGACTTCAAAAGCAATTTAGGAAATTAATTCCAAGTTGCCTCACACGGCACCATTGATTTGGGTTTTAAGGTAGATTAGTGTGGACGGGAGAAGAATATCACTTTCTTATTATTACTGTGTATGTAATGACAAGGTCCAAGCTGCCTAAGTAGAGCATAACAGGAAGAAAATGTGCCAGGATTTTAGACCCTGAAAAGAAGTGGTCAGGAGTGGGACCCCTCTGTCAGGCGGTAACAACTGCATTTTTACACTGTGCCTGTTCAAAAAGATTGTAGGTCAAAGAAAACTAACTACTTTTAGATAATCCCTTCAGCATCCATGGTTTTCAAAATGATCTGTATTAAATAAACTAAAAAAATAGTTTCAACTGCTGATAAATACATTATTGGTTTACATAAAGTATTGAAGGTGATTATAGTACCTGCGTGAGGGTCAGGTACGATAATTCAACATGTAGGTATTGAATTTGTCAATGTGTCACACACTTATGTATGTGTATATCATATATTTGCCTTTCAAGAGTTGAATACAAGTGTGCACAGGTATTGGTATGGGGCGTGTTAAACGTACACCGCGCACATGTAACCGTAGCTGACCTTAGTTTCAGTGAAATGAATACGTAGCAGGCAGGAAGGCAGAAATACCTGGAGAAAGTAGGTTATTTGCAATTATCCAGTGAGAATTAGCTAGTAGAGATTCGGAGTATTGTGCTGGTTATATTTGTAAAATACACATAGTACCTAGTTAGTGCCTTGGACATCTGTGACAGTAAATGGTAGCTTGTTGATATCATTGCTCATGGAAATACTATAAAAGCCATGGGAAGTCAAATGCCGTTCAAATTTGGCTTTGATATATAGTTCTTGCTTGTTACACAAGTATTATCTAAACACATTCTCACTATAGCAGATTCAAAGTGCGCAAATGTAAAGAGCAGACTGTTCAAGTTCCTCTCTCAGGCTTGCTTTCATCCTTAGCTGATGCGGACACCGGCCTGCAGTGTCCACGGCGTCATGGCCGAGACACGAGATAAATTCGCACGGACTACCAAGTCCCATGGAGGACAAGGGAAGGCATGGCCACTCTCTCAAGAGGAGAGCATGCTGACTCTTGCCTTGACAGGCTTTAATTGCTTTTCTGGGTACATTATATGGAGGATAGTTCTCAATTACTATGCACAGGTTCGCAGTAGGTGATTACCTTTTACAGATAACAAAGGAAAGACTGTTGCTAATTACTTCAAAGAGAAGGATGTTACAGATTCAGGTTACACTCCATACTTGGAGGTTTAGCACAGACTTTAGGAAGTTATTTTAGAGATATACAGTAAACATTTGTTGCCTCAATCCAGGGTGAGGGAGTTTTAGCAAAAGCAAATCTCATAGCAGCCTAGGTACAATGCAGGCCTGATTCCCCACAGGAGAACCCATCTGTGGGTGTGGGCCCCATGTCTCTCTCCACTGGCCCCTCTGAGTGGGAGCTGGGCCCACGCCACGCAGAACGGTCTCCATACTTAGCAATGGCCACCCTGAAGAGTTTGGTGTATTTCTATTGTAGTGCTGTGCATTTATATACATTTACATGTAAATAGAAAACCTATGTATCCTTTTATACCTACCTGAGGTCCATAGTATATTAACTTTTTGGCAACTTTTGTATATCAGTAGCTAAATTTTGGTAATATTTCTATATCATAGGCCTACCTAATTTGTCCTAATGGTTCTGTAGCATCCCACAATGTGGATGTACCATATTATCCGTAATTATCCATCTCTGGAACAACAGTTTGGTCATTTGCAGTAATTACAAATAAATCAGCAATGAATGAATGTTATTTCAGAACTTTTGTGAACTTGTATTTCGGAGGTTAAGATTTCTAGGTATAGAATTTCCCACTCAAATGTACAAAGTTTTAAAATCTGTTAGGTGCTGCAAAAGTAATTTTCAAAGAGCTTCGTGGAGACACATTCTAACTTCCAGTCTGAGTGTGCTCACTTTCCTCACATCCTTGCTCCTGTATGGTTTTCCATATTTTTGTCACGTTGTGAACATAATAGAGAGGGGCCAGTGTGAGTCTTGACTTGGTGGAATATAAACTATTTCATCATATTCTGACAGATTCTAGAGTGAGCTATTCTACGTCTTTTGGATAGATGGAACATTATATAAAAACCAGTAGCATTACTTTTCTTTGAGCAAACATTTGCTGAAAACACTGCCCCAGAACCTCTAAAAGCTTAAGAAGCTTACAGAGCTTTGTGAACTTTGAAATTTCCCTGTGAAAGCTGCCCTTGAAGAAATAAGGAAGTCTTATATGTTTATCATCCAGTGTCCATTTTCAGATTTATTATATACATTTCTCTCACAACTTTATAAAATTGTTTTGTTTCCATTCTTCAAACGAGAAAAGAACTTTATGTAAAATTATAAAGTATTTAGGAGAATGTTAATGAAAGATGTTAATAATTGCTTTCATGTATTTTCTGGGTTATAGATTAAAGTTTTGATTTGGGTAATTAGGGTCATGAGAATGATCTATTATCCACATAAAATAATCAAATAAACAAACTAAAAAATTTATATTTTATTTACGCTATTTTCTCTTGAAAGTTTTTGTAGTTTTGCATTATTGACTACTATTCTTCCCACCCATTTTCTTAGAAGTATATTAGTATATTATATTGGTTGATGTATTATATCAACCAATTAGTATATTGATTGATGTATTGCAACAAATTGGAAGCAATTTATTCTTTGTAATGTTATTTTTATTCAGGAAGTATTCCTCTCTATTCTTTAAAATCTAGAAATGTTGATGTTAAACTGGAAACAGTTCATATTTCCTTGTCAGATAATTTTTATCTAGCCTGACTAGAACAAAATGAGCATTAAAAAAAGAACATTTACTATGCATACACTGTTTGTCTAATATGATGAGTTAAAAATCCATCTTTTCCCACATGGGTATAGGTGTATTAGCCTACCATTTATTTAAGGTATTGTTATATAAATGTAGACAGTTGCATGTTCTTGTTTTATAAAATCTTCTAAAATGTAATAGTGATATCAGAAATGTCTAGTTCCTTGGCAGATAAATATTTACTAAATTGAAAATAAAATCGCCTTTATTGATATTTTTCAATGATGAATTATGCCAAAAAGCTCAGGACAGTCATACATATTTCAACTACATTTTTTTAAATGCCTCAATGGACCAAGAAAAATAGATTTCTGTTTCTCATTTTTATACATGCTTGGCTCGTCTTGAATTATAGCAATGTTTCATTACCATCAAAATTCTCAAGATAAAATTTGTAGCACAACTGCTTGCTAAGCAAAAGGATAAAACATAAATTGTATCTGTGCTAAGCAAATAGATCTGGAAACTGACTTTTATTTGGCTTGCAGTTACCTTTGCAGAATGAAGTTACTGCTGTTTCTGTCCAGGATCTGGTATAAGGTTGAAGGGATAATGTGATTGACAATCAACTGATGTAGGAGAAGGGTTGACCAAAATGGATGTCCTCTGTAGTGTAAACAGCAGTGATTTATTTAAGGTCACCAGTTCTGATCTGGAAAAAATAACTTCTCACTTCAATTCTTTCTAAAAACAACATTTTGGTCCTCTGTTTAAAAGAAGCCTTAAACCCAGGTATAACTATTTTTTTTTTCAATAAAATTACAAAAAAATCGGAAAATCTTTTTACTTGGAGAGAAATGATTACTTAGCAAAAAACATGCCATTTCAATCTGTCCAAAAAACATTATTTAAATCACTGGTGTATTACTTGCATTCCCTTCAAAGAAATACATTTTATGTTTCTTAATGTGTAGTTTGTCTAAAGTTTGCACAAAATCAAGTGACCCATATTTACTTCCATGTACTTCCATATACTTCCATTTCTGATCATTTATTTTCTCATATACTAATTGCTAGTCCAAGTAAATAAATTTTTAACATGATTCTACAGCTTTTCTCAATAATATTTTTATTTTTTCAATATACAAAGTGTTAAGCTTTGCTATAAGTTGCTTTGTTTCTACTTTTGCCAGAAAGAATCAGAACAGATGCTACATGGCTTTATTGTATATATCAGATTCTTCATTTGTTTTTTAATGGGTTATTGTTTTAATCTCCTTCTTAAATTTATTCTTGTATCCACCTGTATTTTGTAGTTGGATTTGGCAGAGTTGGAAACTAATGGTCAATGCAAAATTTGACAGTCAGGTAATATTCATTGTTGCATGACAGTTTATTTTCTTTACGTAAATAATTTCTCTGAACTTAATACAAACTGTTTTCAACATGTGAGATTGAACACAGGTGTTTACTTCCACTCTTTCCTGAAACTCCACTAAAATATAAATAAAGAGTTTTTAAAAGGCATAAAATGTCAAGGACAAATAGAAGAGAAGTAATAAAGACAGTAGTAGCATTTTGAGATTAGATAGCATAAATAATACATCACACACACACACACACACACACACACACACCAATCTTCCTTTCTTGTTCAATTATTCTCTTTAGCACATCCTACTTGGCTCTGGGCTGGTCCTTGAGTCTCAGCCAGAACAGGATCTACATGAACTATTGGAACATAATGTCCTGGTAGAAACTGGAGCATGTGTTACCATGTCCTAAATCTGAATCTTCCTCTTTTCCAGTGATGAGCCAGTTGCTAGAAGTTCAATTTGAATACTAGCTCATGATATGTTTTTCTAAGTTACTTATAAAATTTTAATAATGATTCTATAATTCTGCATTTCATTGATATTTGTAATGGAAATTTTGATGGCTCTTTTAGTTCACTGCCATTTAACTAGGAAGACTGAAATATGTATTCTTCTTAATTTTTGATTCTGTGCTCTAAACTTTTATACTAGATTATGTTCATTAGTAATTCTGCTTCTAAATGTTAAGTAACACAATCTTGGCAAATAGAACATGAGCAAAACTGATGTATGAAGTTCTGGGTAGAAATCTTAAAGGAAGACAAGGTTCTAGTCCATTCCTCTTCTAGTCACCCCGGGTGAAATACGTAGGGAGTTACAGTATTTCCAAACTATATACACACTATGTCCTGTGGAAATTGAATGAATAGGGGAAAGAACAAGGATCAGTCATTGTTTTGCAAACACACATTATATTAGGGAAATAAAATATTCTATCTTATTTAGTCATGTTGTTTTGGTTCCTTGTTACAATTTGTCATGGAATCATGTCCTCCCGAAATTTACATGTTGAAGCCCTAATCCCCAATGTGATTATTTCTGGTGATAGGGCCTATTCAAACTCGATAAAGTTCAGTGAAGTCAAAGAAGCGAAGCCTTAATCTGATAGGCCTGAAGTCTTCATCTCTAAATCAAAACCTGCTGGTTAGCGCTAAAACTTGGTTTCAACCTAATAGTTTTCATTGTATACGATTCTCTCTCTGTCTCTCTGTTTTCTTTTTCTATGCACACAGAGGAAAGACCAAGACTGTGAGGACATAGTGAGAAGGCAGATGTCTATAAGACAGGAATAGAGGGTTCATGAGGAACCAATCGTTAGCACCTGGATCTTGGACTTTCATCCTTCAGAAATGTGAGCAAATACATTTTTATTGTTTAAACCACCAGGTCTGTGATATTCTCTTAGGGTAATCTGAACTGTTTAACATATAATCCATACCTAAAAATTAAATAATATGAAATTTGATTCTGAAAAGTGGTTGCAGCACAAAGGGAAACCGAAGCTGTGTTGGACTGGTTCAACAGTCAAGTTCTAGCAACAGGACACTGATCCTGTGTCATGGGGATTTCATCCCAGCCAAAACCCGTGGGTGACCGTAACTCGATGCGTGAAAGAATCTCACACTGAGACACGCTGGGAGAAGGAGTCCGGGGTCATGGGACCAACTCCTATATCTCAGGAAAAGGCCACGAGCGTAGCTCAGCCAGGTTTTTATTAGGAAGCTCAGGGCACAGTAAAATGGGGATGGCTATTCATCAACTATGCGAGAGGCTCCGGGCAGCCATTAGCATAATTCCTTGGCTCCAGGGGAAGGGTCCCAGCAAGTTAACAAGTCTTAGAAAGTAAGTTAATCCAATTTCACTTCAAAGAATTCTTTTTTCTATGAGCATGATTTTTACACCGGCCCGCATGGGAGTGTTGATTCTCACGGAGCTAGGCTCGAGATGCGGAAATTCCCGGGGGTTACGTTTTTATCATGTGGATGAAAAGAATTCCTGTCACAATCCTGCACAATGAAAAACTGACGGCACCTGTTAATGGCATCACAAATGTTTAGTCAGCTGTCTGTTTGCTATGCTTGTAGTTCCCAGGAACGAGTTGAAGGACCTCCAAAAGTTGGAGTGTGTTAACTGTTAATCAGCAGGTGGAAATGGGAGGTAATGCAGTTTTATAAGGGAGGTTCTCTCTGATTTCAAAGTACGATATAAGTTCAGTGAGACTTAGCTAATATATGACCTCAGAGAATTGAAAGATGCCATCTACTTTTGTTTCCCAAAATGGAAGCCGTGAAGTTTACCTCTGAAGAAACAGCCTTAGGAGATAAGTCAATTGTTCCAAAAACTTCTCAAGCTTCTTCAGGAACCAGTAGAAAGTAGCCCACAGTTAACAATGCATTTGAAATCATTGTCTTCCATTTAAGCCTTTTGTTTGAAGAAGGTCTCAAGGGAGCATGCACTACGTTGTGGAAGTGGGGGTTAGTCATAGCAGAGGGACCGGGAAATAAAATACTGCAGTTTTCAGGAATGAAGTTCATTATGCCTAGATGAGGTCATCAATGGTGATTACTTCTAAAGAGAATTGAGTGAAGCCAAATAGAACTAAAGTTTAGAGGTATAACATTGCCAAACAAATGAACAGCCAGCTCTACCAAGATGTATGGCTGTTCAAATTCTTAAGTCCTAACACTGATGTCCAAAGCTGTACCTGTAGAAAGAGCTCTACAGCTCCAAAGAAGGGCATAACTTCCAATGCCTATTTCAGATGAGATCCCATGAAATAATGGAGAAGGAAGAACCACATAGAGGGACAGCTCTCAGGCTACTAAGGAAAATAACTGTGCCAGGGGATTTCTCTAACCATCCAGAACCAAGGGCCACCCAATGGACTATACTAGGAATTTATTCTATTGTACAGGCAGAGAATCCTATTCAGATACTATTTGCAGAGTTCAGTAACTGCAAAACAAATGATAGAACAAAATGACTGATACATGTGCCCCATTTATCACTTCAGAGTGCAAGTTTTTTGATGCATTCACTTATTTACACTCTATTACTCTGTATTGGCTATGTAGAGAAAAAATAAGTTGCTTTTTAATGTATACGCTGAGATTGTAGTGGATGACCTATGAAGAGCCACGTCTGGGCCCTTGAAAGGACTGCACTTTGCCTTAAGACCCTTACACCCTTCGCTGTGGCCTAAATGCAGTAACAAGACGTCACTCTGTGTGAGAGATGATGTATACATGGACATTTCAGTGGCTCAAGGGGTGCACTGCAGCAGGAATTGCTAATTGTCTTTCAATATTCATTCTCTACTTTTATTTGTAATAGAAGAGCCCCTCTTTATCTGGACACGTGGCTGAATGGTTGACCAGAATAAAGCTAAATTTCCAGAACACCTTTGCATCTAACTGTGGGCAAGTTCTAACTTCCAGCTGGTTTCTAGATTATAAACTTAAAACAAAAGGGAGTTACTTTTAGGGACCATATGCTTATCCAAATACATGTACATGGCACAGCTCTCATTGACAATCAGTGTTTTATATCTGCGAGGTTCATTATGGTACCCACTAGATCACTGTGGCTTCTGAGACTTAATATCCGGCTAGTTGTGTTACAGATGGGAGAGAGAGAGAGACCTGAGTCAGGAGGGTCCTCTCCTTTCCCTGCCTCAGTTCTTTTCTCACCACAAGAGACAAATTCAAGTGCAAGACAACACATACAGTGGAAATGCAAGTTTATTTATGAACCACGTATGAGCACAAAGCTGCAAGCAGGCACCTGGCTAGTCTGAATGCTCCATGCATAGAGGAAGGAAAGTTGTTAGGAAGTTTGTTAGTAAGTTAATAAGTTTGTTCTATGTACTTGAGCCGGAGCTACAAGTGGGTACTTAGCTAATCTAAGTACACCGACTATTGGGATTTAGGGGTTATATACCTCAGCTGGCTTCTAGGGAATAGAAGCCCTCCTTCTTCCCCTCCAGAATAATGTGCAGCTACAAAGGCTTTCTTTCTCAGTTAGAAAACACTCTTTGTCTTAGTGAAATAGTTACAGAGGCCCCCCTTCCCAGTATAGGCCTCTTTCTCCCTCCTGTGCAATTACAGCTTGTGACATTCAGAACACCCAGCATCTTAGTAAGATTGTTACAGAAACCTCTTTATTCAGCGCCTACTCAAGGACTCTCCTCCTCCCGTGCTATTTTGCTTGTAATGCTTGGGACACCTGGCAATCTTATCAAACCTCTCATCACACCGAGCTCAGGACCGCTGAATTGCCAAGACACGTCTTTCCTTTGTTCGAGCCTCCTTTTTGTTGGATTGTAATGGTGAAGCCCCTGCCTTTATTTCCCTTCTGGCCCCTGACTCCTAGCTCCTACCTAACATTTTGACATGAAACACTTAATTTTTAATTTTATTTACTTTTAATAAAGTTTTAAAAATTGATCATTTAATTCAGTTATTAAACATATTTAAGTATGTTTGGAAAACCTTGGATATGTTGAGAAAACTTTTTCAACTATAAATTTTTTTGAAATTTAAATATAAATCATGTATTTTCAATGAAAATTTATTGTCCAATTTGAGATAGTCTGTAAGAATAAAATACACACTTACAGACTATCAAGATTTTAAAGAATTAGTACGAAAATGTAAAACATTTTATTAAAATGTTTATGTTGATTGTATGTCAAAATGTTAACCTTTAGATAAAGTGAGACAAAGTATATCATTACATTAATTTTACCTCCTTTTATTTACTTTTTAATGTCGCTATTAGAAAAGTTAAGTTGCATATTGTGATAGCACTGCTCTGTAACTGAATAATGTCTGTTAAATGGTGCAGTATGGAGACCCTAATTCTGCCCCCTGACTCTCCTTTGACCTTCCCTTTGGTTGAGAGGAAGGAACAGAGAGAGAGGCACTCTGGGCCACTTGGCAAGGCTAATATCCTGGACATGGCAGACCAACCAGACCGGGAAAGTGTGAGGCCATTACAGCATGTCAGAGCTCTGCTGCCATGGTGGCTTGGGCTTTTACATGACAGAGAGGTGAATTTCTATCTGGTTAAACACTGTTATTGAATGTCTATTATATAAAGTCACTTGTAACTAAAATAAACAACACTGAGTGAAATATGGTGCTCAGATAAAGTAACTTCAACTTCAAAAAATTGTTTTATTTTAAATATGGAACAAGTTATTTTTTCTTCTTAAAACAGATAAGCTCCCATACTTCCAAAACTTTAGATTATTAAAATACTTTAGAATGCAAAAATTGCCCGGCTGGTGTAGCTCAGTGGATTGAGTGCGGGCAATTCCCACACTCAATTCCCAGTTCAATTCCCAGTCAGGGCACATGCCTGGGTTGCAGGCCAAATCCCCAGTGAGGGCCATGTGAGAGGCAACCATACATTGCTCTTTCTCCCTCCCTTCTCCTCTCTCTAAAAATAAAATAATAAATAAATAAATAAATAAAAATCTTTCAAAAATAACTATAACTACCATATATATTATTTTTGAATGATTAAATACAAATTCATTACTTACAATTAGGAGGATGCCTTAAATTTGTGCACATGAAAGACTCCCAGACATAACTAATCACAATTAGACAATCAAATGTACTCAGAAAATCAAAAGGGGCATTGTCTGTTATTCAGACTGCATTTTCTTGAGGTACAAAGGGAGTGTGTGTCAGGCTGGTTCTTGGCCATAAGTTAGAAAAAAAAGTGAAAAGGACCAAGTGTTTAAAAGTCTGGGGTCATAGCATTAGCATCTTTGAACTTATTATTCCATGACATTTATCTTACTGCTTTTATCATATAGTTTGATAGTCTTTCTTTCTGTTTCCTTCTCCTGTTCTATTAAGAACAAGAGCAGCTTTCTTTCCATCATTCTTAGCAGCATAGTGATCACCACAGATAATTGAGAACACTATCTAAGTAGCTTCTAGAAGTAATTCTTCCAGCTCACTGATTTGGTCCTCTGCTTTGTCTAACCTGCTTTTAAATTCTTCTAGTGTATTTTCATTTCAGACATTGTATTCTTCATTTCTTCATGGTTCTTTTTTACAGTTTCTATGTCCTTTTTATGCTACTATAATTCCCATGTTGTTCCTTGTAGTTCTCACGGAGTTCCTTATAACCATTATTTTGAATTCTACATCTGATGAATTGTTTGCCTCAATTTAATTTCGCTCTTTTCTAGGGATTCTTCCTTTCCTTTCAATTTGGGGTTCTTTCTTTGTCTCCCCATTATAGATGACTTTTTCTGTTTGTTTCTGCATCTCAGGTTGCTCTGGTTTGCCTGCCTGTCTTCGTGGGGTGGACTTCTGTGGTAGGAGTTCTGTGGGATTCAGTGGTGCATTCTCCTTGATTTCCCAATCTGGATGCTGTAGGGTTTCACTTTATTCAGTTTATGTGGGCTCTCTTGTTGTACCTGGGCTTTAATTTTTGGTGGTTCATTCACTGGTTGGTTCTTTCCCCCTGCTGGCTGACTAGGAGTCACAACCCCTGCCATGTCTTGTATGCTGTTGTACAGGTGCTGGTTAACAAAGCAATACTACCCAGAAAACCAAACCACACCAGCAAAAATACCTCCTTACCACATCAGCCATATCAACAGACATTGAGTAAAGATTAATAAAGGTGGAGAGAGATTAAGTATATTATAAGATAGGAAAAAGAGAACATGAAATGACTAAAGGAGATAAAAATGATTTTGAGTGGGAAGAGGGAGGATAAGTAATAAAGGTATAGAATAAAAACAAGGCCAAAAAATGAGAAAATAATATTTAAAACATAAGTAAAACAGGGCAGGGCAATGGCAAAATGGAGTAACAAAACAGCATAGTACTGGCATAAGAACAGACACATATATGCATGGAATAGAATAGAGAGCCCAGAAATAAAGCCAAGTCTGTATAGTTAATTAATATTTGACAAACGAGGCAGGAGCATAAAGTAGAGTAAAGATAGCCTCTTC
Source organism: Micronycteris hirsuta (assembly GCA_004026765.1). NCBI lineage: Eukaryota > Metazoa > Chordata > Mammalia > Chiroptera > Phyllostomidae > Micronycteris > Micronycteris hirsuta. The sequence goes on from PVJI01004943.1 coordinate 46,669, forward strand.
AATAAATGGCATTGGGGAACTGGAATGGTACATGCCAAAAAATGAAAGTAGACCACAAACTTACACCGTATATCAGAATAAACTTAAAATGGATAAAAGACTTAAGTATAAGACATGACGCCATCAAAGTCCTAGAATAAAACAGGCAGGAAAATTTTGGATATCCCACATAGCAATACTTTTGCCGATATATCTCCTCAAGCAAGAGAAATAAGGAAAAAATAAACAAATGGGACTACACCAAAACAAAAAGCTTCTGTATTGCTTAAGAAACCGTCATCAAAATGAAGAGGGAACTGACTGTATGGGAGAACATACTCGCCAATGATACATCAGACAAGGGTTTGATCTCCAAAATATATAAAAGGCTCATACAACTCAACACCAGGAAGATAAAAAACCCAATTAAAAAATGGGCAAAGGATCTGAACAGACACTTCTCCAAGGAGGACACACAGAGAGCCCATAGACATATGAAAAGATCCTCAACATCACTAGCCATCGGAGAGATGCAAATTAAAACCACTATGAGATACCACCTCACAACTGTCAGAATGACTATCGTTAATGAATCAAAATACAACAAGTTCTGGCGAGGATGCAGAGAAAAGGGAACCTTAGTGCACTGTTGGTGGGAATGCAGGCTGGTGCAGTCATTGGGTAAAACAGTGAAATTTTTTTAAACAACAAAAAATGGAACTGCCTTTTGACCCAGTGATTCCAATGCTGGGATTGTACACTAAGAATCCTGAATGATCAATTCAAAAGAACCTATGCACCCCAATGTTCATAGCTGTGCTATTTATAATAGCCAAATGCTGTAAATAGCCTAAGTGCCCATCAGTAAATGATAAGGTAAAAAAAAAAATGGTACATTTATAAAATGGAATACTGTGCAGCAGAAAGAAAGAAGGGACTCATACCTTTTGTAACAGCATGGATGGAGCTGGAGAATATTATGCTCAGTGAAATAAGCCACGTGGTAAAAGATGAATGCCATATGATCTCACCTCTAAGAGGAAGCTAATGAACAAAATAAACTAGTGAAGAAAATGGAACCACAGGCATGGAAACATGGAATGGACTGAAAGTGACCAGAGGGGAGGGAGAAGGGGATAATGGTGGAAAGAAGGGGAAGGACTAGACAAAGAACATGTATGGATAAACTGCAGACAGGGACAATGCTGTAGGAATTGATTGTGAGAGCAGGGGGTGGGATGGATGGAAGAGGTTGGGGGGGTAGTGAATTGGGACAACTGTAATAGAATAACAACAATAAAAATGATTTAATAAAAATATAAATAAATAAAAGCAATTCTTCCTAATGATTTACTATACTTTCAAAAAGCAAGTCCAGAAAATAGAATTTTTTTCATTATTTGCAGGAAGAGCAGAGGTAAACCAGAAGGGAGGCTGTATATTTATTTCCATATATATGTGTGAATAAATGCATTCACTTATAATCCCTCAGATTTAGTTTCATTTTTCTTTGTTTAGGACATTTATTTCAAATATATAAAAAATATTCTCAAGTTACTTATATTTCTCATAGAAATAAAATTATAGCAAACTGTCCATTGTCATCGTATCCATGCAAACGGTTGCCTTAAAACTGTCAAAATGTCCGAACCACTCGATTGCAGAGGTCACTAACCAGGGGTAAAACCAAACTGAAAACAAAGTAGTTTTGTTTGTCGGAAACAAAGAGATACACTATTCTTTTTGAACTACATTCTTGAAACACTGCAAAGAGCTTGACATTTTCAAGAGCTTCTGCGCAGCGAGCTGTTGGTCATTGTTAGGGACGCAAAGGCAAACTAGAACACGATCCACAGTGGCTGCCTTTTATGGCCGTCTTCATAGAAAAGTCTGCCAACCTACGTTTAATGTTTGCTTATGTATTTACATTTGTTAGTGTGGTATGATGTCAAAATCAATATACAGTAATTAAATAATAATGTTTGGCTATTTCTTTGATTCACTAGCCAGAGCGTGGGGCTTTCTGGCTGTACTATTTTTCCCACTTCTATTTTGTTAATTTAATTTGCAATATACTATTTTAATATTCTCATTCTACTTGGCCTCCAATTTTTTTTCACCGAGAATACATTTATTTACAAAAGGATCAAAAAGCAAAAAGCAAGCAAAACATAACCAGAGACATTGAAACTAAGAACAGTCTAACAATAGCCAGGGGGGAGAGGGGAGGGGACTACGGGGAGAAGGGTGTTCAGGAACCACTATAGAGGACACATGGACAGAACAAAGAGGGAGGAGGGAGGCAGGGGAGGGAGGTGGAATTGGAGGGGGAGGAGGGTGGGGAGAGGATGCAGACAACTGTAATTGAACAACAATAAAGTTAAAAAAATTATGACAAAGTGATGAACATCAATTCAGATTTACATATAATTGTTAATATTTCTGAATTCTACCTTAATCATCTACTCTGACATATTGGATATCACTCTTCCGTTCTTTCTTTCTTTCATTTCTCTGTACATATTTTATTTATTTTGCTTTTTTAAATAAGTCCTTTATTGCAATATTTTTCACTACTATTTAGTCCCCTTATATGCTCCTCCCCACCACAATCACCTCACTGTTGTCCACGTCCATGAGGCCTTTTCCTTTTTGGCTCAATCCCTCCACCCCCTCACCCCTGCCCCTTAGCTGTCACCCTGCTCTCCATCTGTGAGTCTGCCTCTATTCTGTCGCTTCAGTTTGTTCACTAGATTCCACGTATGAGTGAAATCATACGGTATTTGTCTTTCTCTGACTGGCTTGTTTCACTCAGCATGATGTTCTCCAGGTGCATCCATGCTGTCACAAAGGGTAACACTTTATTCTTTTTACCATCAGGTAGTATTCGATTGTGCAAATATCCCGTAGTTGTTTTGTCCTCTCATCTACTGATGTCTCATAATTGTTTTATTCATTCATCTACTGATGTACACTCGAGCTGCTTCCATATCTTGGCAATTGTGAGTAATGGTTCAATGAACAAAGGGTGCTTATGTTCTTTTAAATTAGTGTTTTGGGTTCCTTCAGTACATTCTAAGAAGTAGGATTGCTTGGTCAAAAGGCAGATCCATTTTTAATTTTTTGAGGTATCTGCATACTGCTTTCCGCAGTGGATGCACCAGTCCGCATTCCCACCAACAGTGCAAAAAGGGTCCCCTTTTCTCCACATCCTGGCCAGCACTTGTTGTTTGTTGATTTATTGATGATAGCCATTCTGGCAGGCGCACAACATCTCGTTGTGGTTTTAATATGCATTTCTCTGGTTATTACTGACATTGAGCACAGTGACAAAGAATCCAAAAACACTAATTTGAAAGAACATAAACACTCCTGTGTTCATTGCAGTGTTATTTACAATCACCAAAATATAGAAACAGCCCAAATGTCCATCAGTAGATGAGTGGATTAAACAACTATGGGACATTTACACATTGGATTACTACTTGGCCATAAACAAGAATAGAGTTTTGCCCTCTGCAACACTATGGATGGACCTGGAGATCATTACGTTAAGTGAAATAAGCCAGTATGGTAAAGAAAGATATCATATGATTTCACTCATATGTGGAATCTCTTGGACAAACTAACCTAACAAGGGAAATGTGGACAGACTCACAGATGGAGAGCAGGTGACAGCAGCCTGGAGGAGGTTAGAGAGTGGAAGGATTGAGCAAAAAGGAAAAAGGACTCGTGGGCATTGACAATAGTGTGGTGATTGCAGAGGGGAGGAAGTATAAGGGGACTAAATGAAAATGGAGTAAGTTAGACTAAAGATTTAATAAAAAAAATAATAAAAGCAAACACCAAACCACAGATCCAGGAGGCTCAGGGCCATAATATTGCTTTGGATTCATCTAATGTGCCCGATCTATCCTGATTTAGTTATTGTTTCCCAGTTTTAACCACATATTTTATTTGTTATTTTAAATGTACAGATGTTCCAATTATCTCATACTCTTAACCTCTTAGAACTTAATTATTTTCATCAATATCTAATCCCCCTGTATGCTTATAATCTTCACCTTTTACATTGCATCATTTATCATAATCTTTCTTCTCTCTTATTTTATAAATTTGAAATGCTATAATATAGATTTCATGCATTTACTCTGTTACATTTAAATTGGCATAAAAATATTTAAACTGTGCTTGTTTCCTAATATATTTATTTTAGTATTACTTTATTATTTACCTTTATGTTAGTCTAAATTTATTAGTATTGGCATTGTCATCTTTTATTACTTAAATGTTGTTTCATAAGGGCACTGGTAAAATATAGTCTTCCCAATCACCAGAAATAGGACATAATAAAAGCCTTTATCATTTTTTCATCTAGTCTTTCATTGATTCAACAAATATTTGTTGATAATGTCCTATCTGCTTAGGGATTTGTTTTTTCCATATAGTTAGAAGATATCGGTGTAACATGCAGAGTTTTTCTTCTTAGGAAGTTTATGTTGTAGTGGATATTTGTGTGAGTAGGAAAGGGGATGGAGTGGTACCAGAAATAAAGACTCAAATGAATAAATTAACCATGATATAGTCAGATAGTGACTATTTTTAAGAAGGAAACAATTTAATTTAATAGTGTCAAGACTAGGCTTTGCTCTACGTTGGGTGTGCAGGTAACCTCTCACATCACGATAAGACTTCAATGATGAGAAAGACACAACATGCTGGGGGATGTACATTCGAGGTAGGAAGAACTATGAGGGAGCTCTAAGGCTGTAAACACTTTCATGTTTTCAAGGAACAGAAGACAGCCAAGGTAACTAATAAACACTGAATGAGGAACAAAAAAGAAATGAACTATGCCTGCTCTTGAGAACTTTGTCAGAGAGAATACATTCTAAATTTTATTAACATACAATGGGAAACCTTTCAAAGATTAAGCATCAAAAGATGATCTCTCTGGCTGCTATGTAGAAAGCGAATTAGCTGCAACAGTAGACAAAGGAAAGCTATGTCAATAGTTTCAAGTTTGATGTTATAGAGACTGATGTTTGATGTTATAGATGTCAGGAAGAGAGCAATGGAAAAATGAGAAGTAGACAGGCTCAGGATATACAGGGTCTGGTCCAAATAACGTCCCTCTTTTTATTACACAATCTTTTATTGCAAAATCATAAGCATGCAGTTCTGTAACATAACAATATTACACTCAAGCACACCATATGACATTTTAGGTGAAATGTTCAAATTAAAACTTTAAATTATTGCATCCATATTATTACCCTACCAACCACACTCAAGTAGGTGTTACTTCTGTGTGTGTATGTATACACACACACACACACATTTGGAAAACTTACAAGATTTGCTCATGGGTTAGATGAGGGGGAGAACAGAATCAAGAATAATGGGTGGACTTTTGGCTTCTGCAATTGGTGGCATGATTGTGTCATTCACAGAGAGGGAAGACTGACGACTGTATATGAGGGCAGAAGTCAAAAATTCTGTATTGAATATTTTAAGAGTGATATACATACATATCACATTTAATATGTTAATAAGAGTGTATTTATTATATATTTATATTACATATACTCATTGTATATTTTATGATACATTTTATATTTTAAGTTATCACAACAAAATATATATTTAAGTGTGATATATATACCAACATTCAAAACTAATGTAGGTTGTTGGAACTATGATATACAGATTAGATTAGATACAGATTAGATAGCAATTACAGCATTCAAACCTTGAGAATACAGCTTTCGTTAAAAAAAAGAAAAGAATGCACTGAGGGTGTCTTTGTGGAGAACATATAACAGGAGGCAAAAGACATTTTGCAGCAGTGTTAAAATCAAAAGGAAGAATATCAAGGATAATTTTAACTGAATTTCCAGAGTTTGAAAACATCTAGAGTTTCAAATAAGGAGTTAGGCATTGTCTAGACATTCAGTCACTGGATGTGTTCTCCCTCTCTCTCTCTTTCTCTTTCTCTCTCACATCATATCAAATAATTTGATTGATAGTGGGAGAAAAAAACCTGTCTTTTGATCTGAAATTCTGATACCAAAAAAAGTTGACTTCACACTTTTCCAATTCTTTATTTTTAGACGGCCATTATTAGAAATTTTGATAGTGAAATACATATGAAATTGAGAAAGACATGAGCAATGCTGTGTGCCAGAATGGATATATTACATGATATGTTTGATTTTAATAGTGCATTTAAAGTAACATGATAGGAGGATCTGATTTGGCCAGAAAGTACAAACTGAATAATTTATTTTATAATATAAATTTATTTATTGAATCAATGTGTAGTATTTAGCCACCTTTTCTATATTTACTTTTCATTCATGTCATAATGTTAGTAAATTTTTAGAGCACGTAGGTTATAAATTGTGAATTCATATAAATTATAGTGCATAATTGCATGTGACAAATTCATGAGCAAAAATATGCAGTAAAGTTGTTTTTAAGGAATATTATACATTTATTGATTTCTCTTAAACCTTAAATGTGAAACTGTTAATAAGTCAACTCTCAAAAATGGAGTGCTTAACAATATATAACCTACTTTTATTATTTAAAAGTAATTAAAGGTGTGTAAAATATGGACCCATAATATTGTAAATATATATTTTGCAAATTTTATGTCTGAATTCACAAATTCCAAGATAATTTTAACTACAATGAGCAAGCATTTGTTTATTCTTTTAAAGAACTCAAGACCTGCTCAGTTTGACATGACATTAAAAATTTGAAGTTCAAGAAAATCATATTCAAAATTCTAGAACAAAACTGTAATAACAGCTGTTAAAATATATTCTTTTAAAAATATGGAAAACATTGTGATCCTTCATAGTCTGCCTATAGAGTTCATAATTACTTTGGATGCCTGATACCTATCTCATTAAAAACTATGGAATAGAAATAATATGAAAATAATATGAAATACTGCCATTTGCAACAACATGTATGGACCTTGAGAATGTTTTGTTAAGCAAAATGTTAGTCAGAAATGGTTGAGAACCATACGATTTCACTTATGTGTGGGATATAAAACTGAAACTCATGGACAGAGACAACAGCGTGCTGGTTACCAGAGAAAAGTGTGTGAACGGGCTGTAGTAAAAGGTAAAGAGGTCAAAATATATGGATTTGACTTTGGATGATGGAAACACAGTGCAATATATAGATCATTTATCATAGAAATGTACACTTGAAACCTATATAATCTTATTACCCAATGTCAGCCCAAAATATTTAATTTAAGAAAATGAAAAAAGCTTGGAATTTTGGTGAAATTAAATGCCATGCCTTATAAATCCACAGTGTGATGTGGCTGCTACATGGCAAATATAAATTTGTTTTCCTGGTGCATATATGTTATCTAGAATGAGTGTCACATAGATTTGTTCTATTTTTCTCTCAAGTCTGACCATAATTATGTTACATTTCATTTTACACTCCACACCTTGAAAGATATTGATTGGCTTCAGTGCATTCAGAGAAGAGCTAAAAGGGTGATAAAATAAAAAGCAATTAAAGAAACAAGGACCATTTACTATAAAGCCAAGAAAATTGCCAGAAATATACTTACATCCAACATTTGAGGACCCATCAAATGGGAGAGAATTTAGATTGTGTTTTGTGGCTCAAAGATACTTTGCTTGGATTTCCTTGAGTTATTTTCAATTTCATCTGAGATTGAATTCTTGATTTACAGTAAAATATACTATTAGTTGTTGTTACCACATTACATTTAGTAACTAAACCTTGCGATTAGGAGAGACACCAGGAAATGATGCAATGAGCATGGGATTTAGAGTCACAAACACTTGGCTTTGAATTTGGCTTTTGCCACTTACAAGCTCTTAGAACTAGCCATTTATCTTCATGCAAGCCCTTTTGGCACATGGACTGACGACATTTTCTCGATCTTCCTGTTTTTGAACATTGCACTCTAGTCTCTGGTTACTCAAACTTTAAATTTTACGGGAAGGATAGCAGAGTAATCATAGAATCTGAAAGTCTACTTTTGTCAATGAGATTTGTTAAATCATTTATTGGGGAAGGTGGATAGGATCTCCTACTCTGCTGTCTTGCCGACACCACTCTCTCTTAACTTCCTCTTCTCACAGTTTTGAGACCCCAGTTAGAGAGTAATCAGTTCCCTTTCTTGAGAAGGTGATTGGGTCTACACCCCAACTACCTCCCTTCTTAGCTTCTCATACTCTGCCACTGTGCATCTCTCTTAATCACCCTGGAGGAAGGTCAGACAGCTAGAGATGCCACAATGACCAAGCCCAAGATTTATTCTAATTAGCCAATCCACAGGAGTCCTTGAAACCCAGCTAATTCTACCCTGCTTGCCACTCATAAATTGCCTCCTACAACTCCAGTTTGCTGGAAACTCTGCCCCCAGCTGGAATTCCCTGTGTGGCCTGCCTAGCAGCCTTCTCGCCTTCAGAAATATAAATAACAACAACAACAACAAATTCTGCCTCACTGTCATTGTGTTGTGCTCTTCTTCAAAAGAATCTTTAACACTTAGAAAACATATCCTGAGACAGATTAAGGATTATCTGGTAACTAAATGGGGGGTAGGGGTGGAATGAGACATTTGGTAAAGCGCATAAGTATCCAAGAAATCATGAAGGAAAAATAAGGAGTAAAGCTCTGGGTAGTGTGGTTCAGTGGATTGAGCACTGGCCTGTGAACCAAAGGGTCGCTGGTTCGATTCCCAGTCTAGGGCACATTCCTGGATTGAGGGCCAGGTCTCCAGTAGGGGATGCAAGAGAGGCAACCACACATTGATGTTTCTCTCCATTTCTTTCTCCCTCCCTTCCCCCTCTCTAAAAACAAATAAATAAAAATGTTAAAAAAAAAAAGAAAGAAAAATAAGAAGTAAAAAAAGAAATCCAAGGACAGAAGTTTGGGGCATGCCTAACTTTAAAGAGTTTAAAGAATAGACTGACCTCTGTATCTATGAGTGTGTTCATGTAGATTCCACATGTAAGTGAAATAATGACATTTGACACAGACAACATTATGGTGATTACCAGAGGGAAAGGGGAGTAGGGGAAGGTAGAAGAGGGTAAAAGAGAGATAAGAGGGTAGAAAGAGTGATGGAAGGAGACATGAAAGAGGATAGTGAGCACACGATAGATATACAGATGATGGAGAGAGAGAATAAAGGAGGAAAATATGCAAAGTCAGAGTAGGAATCTAGGACATAGTAGGAAATCTGTGAGATCAAAAGGTATAAGCCAAAAATTATTATGGGGTCTGCATTCATTAAGATTATTTGCAAAGTAAGTACTTTGTAAATAAAGTCAAGAAGAATGACTTATAATAAGTAATTCCTATATTAAAGCGTGTACTCCAAAGGCCCTGGTCTTACTACCATTACATCAGGAAAAATTTTCTGAGGGAGGGAACTATGGGAGGAGACTCTGGGAAGGAAAAGGACAGGGTGGAAAGGGAGCAGGAAGGGGCTGCTGGGCTAGGGAACTGTTTGCTGCTCTAGGAAGTCTGTGAGATTAAAGGGTATAAACCAAAAATTATTATGGGGTCTGCATTCATACAGATTTTAAGAACCACTGTAATTGTTAAGAAATAGAAATGAATGATCAATAGGGATAAATGCTAAGCAAGGAAAAACATGAATGGGACTTTAAAAAGAGCTTAATGGCTATTTAATTTACAAAGTAATCCCCATGGCAACTTTTAAAAGCCGTTTCCTCAGTTCTGTTCCCACAGCCGTTGGTGCATATCTCTTATTACGGCACATGCAATATTGTCATAATATGTCTGTTCCATACATTAAAATGTAAGCACTCTGTTGTAAATGATATAAATTACAAACTTACTCAGCTCCGTTTAAACTTCATGTATAGTCACTGACATAGAGCTATTACTCCTTGAGTGCTAGTTGAAGAAAACAAATGTTTCTTTTTCTTTAATGCTAACATTTCAGTGTTCTTCTTTGCATTCCAGAGGGAGGTAGCTGATATTCTGCAATTGGAAGAGACCCTTGGCTGATTTCCTGATTTCTCTCACAGAGCTATGATAATCTACAGAAGCCTAGCTCTACAGGTACTTGAAGATTTGTTCTGCTCTGTATGTGTAAAGTGTTCTTGCTAATATTTTCCCAAGAAGAGCTAGAGAAACTGGATAACATTGTGTCAGAAGTCCAGGAGTACAGTATGACCGTACTCCTAAAGGTTATCCCATCCTATGGCAATAGCTCCACCGCGCTCTATAAGACATATTGTACAAAGATGTTATGTTACGTGTGTGATGTGGAGTCGTAAGTCCTTCCATTAGTAAGTAAGTAGGTTAAAATCCGGTGCTTGCGAGAGTAGTGCTGTAGAGAATTACTTCTCTGGAGGCCTATTAACTTCATTTTGCCTGATGAATACTGAGTATATTCTTTATCCTGATAGAATGTCTTAAAAGCCTGTGTCTCTGGTCACAGGGCAATTAAATAAGAAAATGCATATCTGAATTGAAAAAGTGAAAACATTCAGTGATGTAATAGACATGTGTATTTATATTGACTCCTTTTTCTGCATCAGGCAATTGTATCAGACTGGGGCTCTGTCTTAGGCGAAGGAGGACAGGCTGTGTTACCGCATAGTAAGGAATGCCGGTTTTGGTCACAGTGGCTGCTTAGTATCCTTTGCTCATAAGAGAGAAGATGAGGTCATGAGAAAAGTTCCATGGCATATTCTAACTACTACTACTAATAAAAAAAATACCCTTTCAAGATATTTTATAAAGAACTAGTTTGTAACCCTTTCACAGTGGCTGTAACTCTGACTGTTAATATCACATAAGGAACTTGGAAAAATATATCAATATCAGTTTCTACCTCCCAAAAGTTTTTATTTAATTGTTCTGTTTGGCCCATATTTATTATGAGATCTTAAAAAGATAATGGTATTCTCCTCATTTGGGAGAATGAAAGATAATCATAGCAGAATATTAGAAACATCTAAAGATTACAACAATTTCTTTCTTCTGAAGAGTCAGATATTCTTGCATTAGGCAAGACAAAATCAACTTTTCAAAATCAGAAGAAATACAACAAAAGGGACAAAATGTGCTTATATATCCAGATAAAACATGAGAACGAACTCTACATGAAAATGAGCAAATATTTACTTTTATTATCAATGCTGCTGCTATTGACAACACAACTTTTATTGTCCAATTTCAGAGGTTTTTTGTTTGTTTATATTTTTACATTTTTAGGAAAAAGAGGATTAATTTATGTTATGTGCTGCTGTTTATTTACAGATGTAAGTCTGTGTACAAAGAAAACAAAGGAAGTTTAGATATATCTAAAATTAGCTAAAAACTAATTACAAATTTAGTTGTAAGCAACAAATAATTCGTAGGGAAGGAGTTTAAATAGGCTTTATACCAGAGTTTTTAATGCATAGCTGGGTTTGAGAATGCAATCACCTTTAAAAACACTGTCTTTTAGTATCTAATTCTAAACAGTCATAAAATAAAGATTTTATTTACAATAGAAATTACTATGTACTGGAAGTAAACTGAATAAAAATGTTTATTAAAAAAGCTGCCAGAAATCCATGAGTGACCTTGGAGAATGAATAAATGAAGAAACATACCATATTCCTGGATGTTAAAACATTTCCAATATTTTAAAGGTGCCCATTTTCCTCCAAACTGATTTATATGTTTAATATAATTCTAATAAAGCATTCAGTGGAACAACATTATATTTTTGGGGAGTGAGGAGGATGTCACAAAAGCTTTCTAAATTTTGTATATTTTTCAATTGATTTAACATGTTTAGGATTTTGCTGCATATAAAATAGGATCTTAATAAATATCTACTAAAGGATATCTTGGTACTTTGGTAAGTAGTCAAGACCTCTTACTTGGTTTTATAACAGACAAGTTATAATAGTGTCTTTTTAATTATTTCCATTAAGAAATTCTTCTGAGTTTTTTAATTGAAAATTCAACAGGTCTTCAATCTTCCTGTGGTTTTCAGTAGACCCAAAATTTAATTTTAATTATTTTTAATAATGTTTCAATACAGACACAGGGTTTTCACCTTAGGGGTGGTACAGTAAGATTTGAGGAGTCCCATATAGATTACATATGAGGAGTATATCCCTCTTGGGGCCTCAACAGAACTTCAATTTACTTCTACTGGGAGCCAGCCCCCAGTGGAGCCAAACTCACCTATTAACCAAGCCTAGTCCTGGAGAAAAACAAAACAAAACAAAACAAAACATGTGAGTGAATCCAGCTGGCAAAAACTACTGAAAAAGTCAAACGAGCAAAACATAGGTACTTGATTCCCTGTTTAATGTTTTACCTTACTTCTTCTGGAATCCTGTTTCTGTGTTGTTTTACTGACATTGTATTGGGTTGGCCAAAAAGTTTGTTTTTTTTCCATAAGATAGCTCTAGTAGCGCTTGGTTGCATTTAATATTAATGGTCAATGTAATGGATGGACCTGGAAAACATTATGCTAATTGAATAAGCCAGTCAGAGAAAGATTATTACCATATGATTTCACTCATATGAGGAATCTAATGAACAAATGGAACTAACAAGCAAGATAGAGACAGACTCGTAGGTGGAGAGTGGCCAACAACTCTTGGGGAGGTGGTGAGGGGGTGGAGGGATGGCCAAGACGGGAAAAGGACTCACGGCTGTGGACAACCGTGAGTTGTCCAAGTGTGGTCCAATCACCAAGTGTGGTGATTGCTGGGGGAGGGAGCTGTAAGAGGGATAAGTGGTAATGAAAAAAATAAATAAAAACAAAGAAAAAAATGAAATAGTTACATAAAGATATTAAGGATATTTTTTATAGATTTACATGGGATAAATCAGCTACTGCCTTCTAATAACCAAAACTTACACACCCCTGTGGTAAAATAATAGATTGATTTCTCCATATGAATAGCACACACTCAAAGTGTGTATCATCAGTTAGTGGCTTATGAATAGTTTTCCTTGTACTATCCAAAGAAAACTTTAAAAATACAAGAATTTTAAAGATGAAGACATTATAATATCTAAAATTATGTGGGAACTATAAACATACATAACTAGATGCTATGTGAAATGGGAACTGATTTGCTCTCATCTTTGAATAAAATGTAGGAATAAAAATTTTCTTTTTAAAAGCATTTTAAAAATCTTGTATTTATTTATTTTCAGAGAAAAGGGAAGGCAGGGAGAACAAGAGGAGAGAAACATCAATGTGAGAGAGAAACCCTGATTGGTTGCCTCTGGCATATGCCCGGACCTGAGACTGAACCTGCAGCCAGGCATATGTGACCGGGAATCGAACAGGCGACCCCTCGTTTTATGACGTCCAACCGAACCACACCAGTCAAGGTGGAACTAAATAGTTTCTAAGTTCACTCAAATTCTTACTACCTAAGATAGTTTCATTATGCATTTCATTGTCAAGTCACACAAAAATAACCTTTTTAAGTACATAATGAGAATTAAGAAAGGGGAATGTGAGATAAAATCGTTTTTTAAAAAATTCTAGTGGCGTATGTACATGGATGGGCTAAAAGAAAATACAGTTTTCTGAGTGGCCTATATTCAAGTAACTAATTAAGTGCCTGACTGGACAAGAATCTCTAAAACTCAAATCAGATTTTCTAAACATTCCTGAAAATATTAGATCTGTAAGAACCCACCTGTCCTTTTCTTGAAAGAATGATGGAGAGAGGAAGGGAGGAAGAAAAGAAGAAAAAAAGGAAAGAAAGGAGGGATTGGGGAAAAGAAAACAAAGGAAATCAGAAAACTAAATTTAAAAACAAAGAGAAAACATTACTTGTTTCATTTCAAAGAAGCTTGGACTTCTTTAGGCAAAGTTTCTTTACTTCACAGATTTTTGTAAGGCCATTAATATGAGCATCATGAATCTATTTGCAGAATAGAATACATATTATTTTCCAAACTTATTTGGTTACAATAACTTTTTTGTTACTAAATACTTGTTAATGTCCTATAAGGTTCATTTCGGAAATACTCCCATAATGATGAGAGGCTCCTCTTAGGGTAGGCGAGGTCGCGTTAGTGTTTTAATCATTCCAATTCTATGATGTCATATTTCTGTTCAAATATTAAACTAGATTATTCCTAAATTGCTTCTGATAATGAGAAATAGGAAAAAACTTTTTATTCTCAGATTAGCATATAGCATACTGTATTATTTCAGGAGAACTAAAACTGTAGTTGGGCCTAAGAGCTCTTATGTTTCTCAAGATCGAGCAGGTATCTAATTTACCCCAAAAGTGACAATACTTTTCTCATTATTATTGTTTAACTATCCATTATTTTGATTAATATCTCTTTATTACATATTCAACGTGAGCTTAAAATGACTTTTGATAACTATTAAATTAATAATTATTAAATTCAGAGATGGATACGTGTTACTTTCATACTACTCTGTAAAACGAGGCAGAGCTGTCGCTGGCTAATTTATTTCCAGGAAAAACCACTTAAACTCTCCAGAGGAACTTCTCTTTAAATAAGGCGTGGTTGACCAAGAAAGGTTGTCATGTATTAGCTGTTTCTGTGCGGAGTTGATTTTAAAGGTATAATTGGTTCTGGGTGAAACAGAAAATAAGCTCTTCTACTCACAGTGAGAAACGCAGCTCCCAGTCTTCTCTGCCTGTAAGGGTGTTGTCACTTCTAAGTATTAAGTACCATCATACATAATTAGCAGTAGGAAGACTTCTGCTTTCCAAACCGTCAGGACTTTTTTCTGCCCTGAGGAAAAATATCCTCCTAATATGCATTCTCTGATTGCCCTTTATCTGTTCAGAGTGTGAAGATACACTCTCATACTTTTCCTTTTTCCTATTAAAGGGAGAATCACATTTCCTATGATTGTTCTTTCTTATTTCTCTTCTCAACTTTTATGACATGGTATTCCTCCTAATATTTCATATTTTCTTCTTTAAAATTAAATTTTTATTGAATTTTTGAGTGACAATGGTTAACAAAACTATGTAGGCTTCAGGTGTACAGTTCTATAATACACCCTCTGTATATTGTATCGTATGTTCACCAGCACAAGGCAACTCCCCTTCCATCGCCCTCTATCCCCCGTGTATTTCCCTCCACATCCTTCTCCCCCCCTTTTGCTCTGATAATCACTCTACTGTAGTGTGTGTCCATGAGTTGTTTTTTTTTAATTGCTTAATGCCGTCACCTTTTCTTCCCATTCCCTCAACCACTCTTCCCTCTAACAGCTATCAGGGTAGTCTCTGTACCTATAAGCCTGTTTCTATTTTTTGTTTGTTTATTCTGTTCATTAGATTCCACATATAAGTGAGATTTATAATATTTGTCTTTCCCTGACTAGCTTATTTCACTTAGGATAAAAATCGCCAGGTCCATTCATGCTGTCACAAAAGGTAAAATTTCCTTTTATTACAGCCTAGTAGTATTCCATTTATGTAAACATACCACAACTTTTTATCCATTCATCTACTGATGCATACTTGGGGTGTTTCCAGATCTTGGCTATTGTAAATAATGCTTCAATGAACACAGAGGTACATATATTCTTTCAAATCAGTAATTTGGGTTTCTTTGGATATTTTATATTTTCTTCTAATACAAAGAGCATTAATACAAAGAGCATTAATGCCATGGAATTTCAAGGTTCTCCCTATACTATATAAACAGAAGTATTATGTGGTGCTACAAAAGCAAACCCGTTTTCATTCTATTTCATTTATCTATTTTTAATTGAATTTATTGTGATAACATTGATTAATAAAATTATATAGATTCCAGGTATAAAATCCTAAACCACCTCATCTGTATACTGTGTATTCACACAAAGTCAAGTTTCCTTCCATCACCATTTATTCATTTTTCCCCTTTACCCTCTTCTGCCTGCCTCCATCCTCCTACCCCCTGCTAATCACCATGCTGTCATCTCTGTCTGAGTTTTTTTCTTAATCTCTTCAACTTTTTTTTTATCTGGTCCCCAAACTTGTTCCACTGTGACAGCTGTCAGTCTGTTAGAGAACAGACTGACATACTCATATCTATGAGTATGTTTCTATTTTGTTCCTTAGATTCCACATACAAATGAAATCATATGGTACTTGTGTTTCTCTGATTGGCTTATTCCACTAAAGTGAAATCATTTTCAATGGAGAAGGAAAAGATAAAAAGATATCAATAGCAAGGAGAATAGGAATACTCCTAGGATTTTTAATCCACAGTTAAAACAAGGTCCTAATTTCTTAATTATGGTGTAGAAAGACTAATGCAACCAATGCAGAAAACTGTGTGTTCCCTCTCTCTTTAAATACATATACTCAACAAGAGTTTCAACTGGGGGATACAGTATTTTATACAATTCTTCACTGAGATTATCCAGTGTTGATACTGCAAACCTCAAAGGCATTTGCAACGTAAATCTTAGTTTATTTTAGGGAATGTTTGATTTTTCCCTTGGCAGCAAAATTTATTCTTTCTATTGCCTTTCCAACAGCATTAGGTCAGACGTTTTCAGCTTTCAGAAATGGTGGCTTAACACTATCTCTGTTTTTTTCTGACACATAAAACAAATGCAAAATATAGTGGCTATTTTTTACATTTTATTTACTTTTTCTTTTCCTTTTTATTAAATTTATTGGGATGACATTGGTGGTTAACAAAATTATACAGGTCTCAAGTGCAAAATTCTACAACACATCATCTCTACACTGTATTGTGTGTTCACCACCCCAAGTCGACTCCCTGTCCATCACCATTTATCACCCCCACATCCTTTTCCACCTTCCTTCAAACCCCGTCCCCTGGGCAGTCACCAAACTGTTGTCCATGTCTATTCGTTTTTTCTTTATCTTTATTTCTTTTTTGTTTTATCCACCCCCTGCCCTCTCCCCACAAGAGCAGACGGCTTGCTCTTTAAGTTTGTTACTATTTTGCTTAATTCATTTTGTTCATTAGATTCCACAAGAATGAAATCATATGGTACTTGTCTTTCTTGGCTTATTTCACTTAGCACAATGCTTTCCAGGTCCTTTATTTTTAACTTTATTGTGGTCAGACAACATGGATGTATATGATCAATATTTTGAAATGCGTTAAGGATAGGAGTGAACTATTATATAATTAATTTTATAATATTTCTATGTATATTTGATAACAATACCTCTTCTCTACTTGTTGATTGTAATAATCAGAGTACAGAAGATGATTAGTTTTGCTTTTAAATCTTTTATATCCTTGCTAAAATTCTTGATCGACTTCATCACAATTTTTTGGTAGAGTGTTATAAAGATTTCCCACTGTCATTATTGAATTTGTTAATATCTCCAAATAATCTCAGCATGTTTTGTTCCATATATTTCTTGAAAGTACCAATAAATTATTTTACCTTTATCCAATTGTGCCTTTTATTAGACAATACAAACATTCATCTCTATTAATATTTTCTATATAAATTTTATTTTATCTAATATCAATGCTACTAACCACAATTTTCCTTTGTTTAGAGTTTAGGTTATATATATTTTTCATATATTTATTATGTAACTGCTTTTGCTGTTTTTACTTTTGTTTTTTAGTGTGTTCAAATGATCTGACTTTGTTTCAATGATCTTATTTTGTGCTTTATGTCCATGGACTCTCTGTTTCACTGCTATCTTTTATTTCTTTTTCTGCCTTCATTTAATTGATTATATATATATATTGATAATTGCCATTTGTTTATCGGCTTGAAAACTATAGGTCATATTCCTAATATTGAGTTATGTTTACATTTTACTCTATATATTTAAATACATATTTTATCTAGCAAAGCACAATTATTAAACATCTTCATTTTCTTCTGGAGAGATGAGTCCCCTTGCTTACCACCATTGAATCTTATTTTTTATGTCTTATGATATAATTTTATTTTTGTGTTGTTAGGTGATTTTTTCCATTTTACAAAAATAAAGTAATGGAAAATAGTTCCCTGAATTAAAGAAAAAACTTAGAGTAACTTACTTAACACAAATATATTTAAAAGATAACTCTTAACTTCTGCTTTACAGTTTATTCTTGAATATACTCACAAGCATTCACCTGAAAAAAAAATCTCACTCCCAACTCTTTTTAATCCAACTAGTCTGCTTTATGTGTATCTTAAAAACTGTCCATGCATCTGAGGGTCTGTGTCCTAATGTAGGGTGGTATTCACTTCATGACTTCCCCAATTAATGTGGAAAGTAAGCTAACAAATTCTCTTGCCATTTAGATGCCTTCCTAATTTGACTTATTTTATGTGTACCATAGAAAAGTCTGAAAATGTTGTTACTCAGTGAAGCAAAATATGTATTACTCGACAAAGTAATTCCAAGCCCATCGCTCATTCTATAATTTATACTTGTGTATTCATAGATGACCTTTATCTAATACCTATTCTGCATTTTCTCTTTGTAATAAGACTTGCACTTTATGGTCAGGCAAATGGAACACCTTCAGTTATTCATATTTTTTCCTAATTGGTTTGAAAGACAACTGCAATATGTCTTCCAGACCACAGAAGGGAGAGAATGTTTTTTACATTCACCATCTCTCATCCAATTTTTGTTCATCATTTGAGACAGGGAGAACAGCTTTACACACTAATGGCTATATACAATCACCAGCAGAGAAATGGTGGCATTTGTCTTCAAGATTGATTTACAAAACCGTATTAGATTTGTTGATCACTGCTGAGTGAAAATGAATTACTAATTTATAGCTAGGTAGCCTCTCAGTTGCCAGTGGAAATAGCATTCTTCCACAAAATTGCAAGAAAAGCATTTTGGGAAGTCATGCATAGGAGTACTTGAGGCACAGTGGCACGGTTTGTTTACATAGAAACAAAGAACTGCCCCCAGGTGTCAGATGTATCATCCAAGGCCAGGGTGCTCAGCTCCATCTTGCTGTGGAAGAAGTCCAGCCTCTGGGGCCTCAGACCTGCACCCACAATGGTAAGGCCCAGAAGGGCCGAAGCCCAGAGATGCAGAACTTATCTTGTCTCATTTACTCATCTGTACACCCCTACCAAGGCCTGATGGTGCCTGGGGCCACAACTGGCACTGAGCTTGGCCTGGCGTGGCTACAAGGCCCTCAGGGATTCCAGGCCCTCGTGGATGCTATGGAGAGAGCTTTGATTACATTTCCTTGAGTTTGGGGAGGATTAAGTTTTTCTTCAAAATAACTAATCTTCCTAGTTCTACACGGGCTTCTGCTGGACCTCCCTCATTCATTCCCTTTCCTAGTTCTTCCAGGGCTCCAGACCTGTACCCTATCTGATATTTTCCCCAGATTTTCTCAGACTATAGCTGGCATCATAAAGAAGAGTTTGGGAGTCTTTCCTCTTCTTGGATTTTTGGGAATAGCTTGTAAAGGATGGGGGTTAGCGCTTCCTTAAACGTTTTGTAAAATTCTCCTGTGAAACCATCCTGTCCAGGGCTTTTGTGTGCTGGAAGTTTTTTGATTAGTGCTTCAATTTTGCAAGCTTTTATTGGTCTGTTTGGGCTTTCTGCCTGTTCTTGATTCAGTTTTGGCAGATTACATGTTTCTAGAAATTTATCCATTTTACCCAGGTTTTCAAATTTCTTGCCATATAGTTGTTTGTAGTAGTTTCTTACAATACTTTTGTATTTCTGTGGTATTGGTTGTAATTTCATTTATTTCCTTCCTTCTACTCACTCTGGGCTTTCTTTGTTGTTGTTCCTCCAGTTCTTGTAGATGTAGGGTTAGGCCATTTATTTGAAATGTTTCTATGTTTTTTAGGTAGGCCTATATTTCTACAAACTTCCTTCTCAGGACTGCCTTCGCTGTGTCCCATAGGTTTTAGGCTGTTGTGTGTCCATTTTCATTTTTTTACAGAAAATTTTTTATTTCTTCTTTGATCTCATTGTTAACCTATTCATTGTTTAATAACATACTATTCAGTTTTCATGAATTTGATTATTTTTGAGTTTTTTTTCTCTTGAGGTTGGTTTCTAGTTTCAAGCCCTTGTGGTCTGAGACTATGCTTGATATGATTTCAATTTTCTTGAATTTGTTGAGGCTCGTTTTGTGTCCTACCATGTGATCTATCTTTGAAAATGTTCCATGTGTATTTGAAAAGAATGTGTACTTTGCTTCTTTGGGATGAATGGTTCTGTATATATATCAGTTAAGTCCACTTGATCTTGAGCATTGTTCAGTGCCATGATATCCTTGTGAATTCTTTGTCTGGAAGAGCTAACCATTTTTGACAGTGGGGTGTTAAAATCCCCTACTATAAGTGTGCTGCTGTCTATATTTTTCTTGAAGTCTTCCAAGGTTTTTGTTATATATCTGGGTGGTTCTGTGTTGGGTGCATATATGTTTATAATGTTTATGTCTTCTTGATGGATTCTACCCTTGAGTATTATGAAGTGTCCTTCTCTGTCTCTTTTTATGGTCTTTGTTTTGAAATCTACTTTGTCTGATGTAAGTATTGCTACCAGGGCTTTTTCTTCTGACCATTTGCTTAGAATATTTTTTCTAACCCTTCACTTTCAATCTGAATAGGTCTTTTGTTCTAAGGTGGGTCTCTTGTAGGCAGCATATATGTGGGTCATGTTTACTTATCCATTCAGCTACCCTATGTCTTTTTCTTGGAACATTTAACCCATTTACATTTAAGGTTATTATTGATAGGTACTTATTCATTGCCATTCCCCCCCTTTGTATCTGTGTTCCTCTTTGATGCAGACACCGGCCTGCAGTGTCTGTGGCATTATGGCTGAGACATGAGAAAAATTCACATGGACTACGAAGTCCTATGGAGGAAAAGAGAAGGCATGGCCACTCTCTCAGTGAGAGAGGGCCTGTGACCCCTGCCTGGACAGGCTTTTATTCTCATTCTGGGTACATTGCATCTAGGATGGTCCTCATTTACTATACACAGGTTCACATTAGGTGGTTACCTTTTACAGATAACAAAGGAGGGGATGTTGATAATTACATCAAGAAAGAAGGATATATTTGCAAATGTAAAAGGGAAAGTGGTTGAACTGGTTACACTTGTCCTTGGAAGGTTTAGCATGGATTTTAGGAAGTTACTTTAAAGATATGCAGTAAACATTTGCTGCCTCAATTCAAGGTGAGGGAGTTTTAGCAAAAAACAAGTCTCAAAGCAGCCTAGGTACAATGCAGGCCTGATTCCCCACAAGAGAACTTATCTGTGGACATGGGTTCTGTGTCACTTTCCACTGGCCTTTCCTAGTTACACAGAACAGTCTCTTATATTTCCCCTCTTGTTTTCATTTAGGATCTCTATAGATCCCACAAACCTTGCTTCTTGCTGGTCTCTCACAAGACCCTGGGACAATAATGTGTTAATGCATTAAAGTACACAAAGCATTATTATAATCAGTAAGCAACCAGCAGCTCCAAAGACCCACATTTTCAGATTAAGCCCATCAATCATTGTCAGGCAGTAATGATCAAACAATAGGTAACATTCAAAGAACTATGAGGGTTTATTTAGAGTCAGGGTCAGATAGCTAAAGGGCCATAAAAGTTTGGGAAAACAAATTCATTTCATTCTTGGACCCTTACTACTTAAATTGAGGATATTAGCAAAGCAGGTTTCACAGGATTTTATGCATTCTTTCTTAGGCCCTATCACCCCAGGGAAACAACTCTTTCTAGCATAGGGCCACACCTACCTACCTCTGGCATTGCTTTAGGCTTAGGTCGAGTAGGGGAAGTAAGGCAGCTAAGAGATTAGGAGACTTTCGGAAGACAGAATGAGGACTAAGACTATGTCAAAGCCAAGGAGCGAGGTTCCATCATCCCCTTTTTCTATAGCCTCCCAAGTCCTTCCCTGAGGGCTCTCTCATGATCGTGCCTATCTTAGGTTGTCCCTCCCTTGAGGAATTTTACCCATCATTGGCTAACTGATCATGCACTGGGGACCAGGCAGGGTGAAGTAAAGTGGGCAGAGGTGGTGCTTTTGCCGGGGAGATAAGTTTTGTCTCCTCAGTGGCTTAGTGTCCCAAGGTCTCTCATTCAGCCTTAGCCATGGGGGGTTACAGCTTCTGAAGCCAGGTAGGGTGGTTCCCAACATCATCTCCCCCTTTTTTGTTTGTGAAATCAATTGTAGTTGTTAGGTCTGTGAAACCTTCTATTTGCTGTCCCCGAAAGCAATCTTGAGCAAACAATCTCCATATACATCATAAAGCACAAATAAGGATTAAGACAAGGAGGCACCCAAGGGCTGCCATGACCCGAACTCATAAATTGAGTCCATTGAGCCAGTTTTTAAGGTTCAGAATAAAGTTGCTCCTTTAAAGGAAAGCATAAAGTGTTAATAAGGACAGGCTGAATTGGCTGACAGCACTGCTAGGTAAACGATAAACCCATTTTCTGGGGTGCCCTCTACTTTTGTTTCAAGAAGAATCTCCTTGGCTCAAGCATTAAGAGCCTTGATGTTTCCCCAAGTAGTGGGGACACAAAGGGAACATCGTGGGGCATTGGGGAGTTGTTGCCCTCCACAGGAGGTGCCTGAGCCTCAGCCCTTGTCATTGGGGCAGGCCTTATCCTCCTCTGTTGGCAGACCCAGACCTGTGTGTGACACCATGGGTGCCCATGTTCCTTCTGGTTGTTCAGTGTCAGCTGGGCCACCTGGTCTGCTAGTTGATCGGTTCTCACTTTCAGGTAGCAGGGCTTGGTGTCTATTTTACTCATGATAAGGCTTTATCCTTTTGGCTGGTAGCCAGGCGGGGCCTGTAGGAATGGAAACACACTCATACCCTCTTCCCCATGTTAAGAGATCTACAGGGCCCTGCCAAGAGCCATCTCCCAGCAGATCTCTATGTAAAACCTGAGGGTAAGATGACTTTGGTTCTTTCTTCTGAAAATGTTTCTCAATTGGAGTACAGAGTGATTCATCACAATTTAGAAAATTGTAGGTAAACATAGTCAAATTTTGGGAGGAGGACTCATGACTGCCCTTTAGGGTATTCCTGTTTTATATCAGATATTCCAATGCTGAAGGAAGACCAGAGTAGAATGTGCAAGGTATCCAGGGCCATTATCAGTTTTAATTTGCTGAGTCCATTCTAAATGGACTCAAGCCAATGGGCTTGTATATTTTTAGCAGACTCTCCTGTTATGGCAGATGCATGTAGGGCATCAGAGTAAGTATCAATAGAAATATGAACGTATTTGAATTTTCCAAAGGGAGAGTAATGAGTGACATCTGTTTGCCAAATTATTTGAGAACTTAGTCCTCAAGGATTAACTCCTATAGATGGGGGTGTCTTGCTAAGGGCTTGGCAATCAAGACATTCTTTAAGAACTTGCTTAGCTTGAGAGTGAGGAATATTAAATTGCTTTTGGAGTACCCAGCTATTTTGATGAAAAAACTAATGAGAAGCTGTTGCTTCCTGGAACGCAGTAAGGACACTGACTAAGGCATCTGCCTTATTGTTACCATCCACCAGGGGGCCAGGCAAGCCTGTATGAGATTGAATATGAATAATGAAGAGGGGGTATTCTCACTTGTCAAGGAGAGACTGTGGGGTCAAAAATAGGTTAAATAGATTGGGGTCAATAGAAGTCTTAACTAATGCCTGATCTAGATGCAGAATAGTATAAACAGTATACCCTGAGTCACAGACTATATTCAAAGGTTCCTGGGGCCATTGCCACAGAGCCATGGTTGCAGCAAAAAGCTCAGCCCTTTGAGTAGAGGAATGTCCTGAGGATACAAAACTTCTCCAGTTTTTACCCTCTTTCCAGGTAATAGCCTGTCTAGTTTTCCTGGATCCATCAAGAAACACAGTTCTCACCCCAATTATTGGCATTGGGCTGACCTTTTCTGCTAGCCTTATTTGAAGGTATGGAATGTTTTGAAGCATTTTTTCTGAGGGCAGGTTAATTTCTAGTCCTCCTATAAAATCAGCTATGGCACACTGAAATTCTAAAGATTGAGCTGCCAATTGTTGTAAATAGACTTGAGTTAAGGGGACGTGAATAAAGGTAGGATCATATCCAAATATCTGTTGTGTTTACTCACGTCCTTTTATGATAAGATTGCACAATGCTGTTCCATAGGTGGTAATAGTACGTTGTGGCTGATAAGACAGAAAGAGCCACTCTATCATAGCTAAGTAGGGTGATAGCTGACTTATAAGACCCGTTGGGGTGCCTATGGTTGGGAAACAGAAAAGCAGGACAGGAAACTGAATTAATTCTAGTTAGTTGTCACTGCTGAATATGCTGATTTATTTTATTTAATTCTTGTAGGGCTTTGGAGGACAGTTTTCTGGGGGAATTAAGATCTAGGTCCCCTTTAAGGACATTAAATAAATGAGTTAATTGTTGGTTAGGTATTCCAAGGCTGGGTCTCACCCAGTTGATTGCTCCCAGAAGTTGTTGGAGGCAATTAAGAGTTAAATCCTTGGATGGATTAATTTGAAGGACTTGAGGCCAAATTGTCCTGTTAAAAAGGATATAGCCTAAATATTCCCAAGGTTCTGAATAGTGGATTTTTTCTGGAGCAATTACTAGGCCAGCAGAGGCTACAGAATTTTTAAGAAAGGAAGCAGTTTTTGCTAAAATATCCTGTGAAGGAGCTGCGATCAGGATGTCATCCATATAATGATAGATAATTGAATTAGGAAACTGATCTCTTACTGGCTGAATGGCTGTATGAAGGAAATGCTGGCAGATAGTTGGTCTGTTAAGAATTCCCTGAGGCAAAACTCTCCATTGAAACTGCTACAAAGGCTGAGAATTGTTAATGACTGGGAGGGAAAATGCAAAACACTCCGGATCCTTTTCTGCTAAAGGGATTGTAAAGAAACAATCCTTTAGGTCAATAACTAAAAGTGGCTAATCCTTTGGAATGCAAGCTGGATTGGGGACTTCTGGCTGTAGGGAGCCCATAGGTTGGAGGGATTCATTGATTTTTCTTAGATCATGAATAAGCCTCCATTTGCCAGATTTCTTTGGAACAACAAAAATAGGTGTATTACAAGGGCTGTTAGAGGGTTCAATGTGACCTGCTTCTAATTGTTGTTTAACTAAAAGGCAGGTCTTTTCAAGTTGCTCTCCTTTAAGCGGCCACTGATCAACCCATGCCAGCATATTGGAGAGCCAGGTAAGCGGTAGGGGAGTTATAAGAGCAGTGGCCATTAGGAAAAAGGCAGCAGATAGATTTGCACCCCTCACCAACTGAGGAGATCGTGGCCCCAAATATTAAGGGGCATAGGCAGGATATACGGACAAATTCCTCCCTGTCCTTCTGGTCTGTAACATTTAAGAGACCATACACTGACTTGTGGTTGAGAAACTCCTCCAACACCTGTCATAGGCATTCTGCTGTTTGTTCGAGGCCATTCAGAGGCCAAAACTGATTTGAGATAATGGAAATGTTGGCTCCCGTATCTATGAAGCCATGAAAGGTCTTATCCTTTTTCTTTATTTGTAAGATTGGTTTATTTAATTTAATTGATTCTGTCCAAAAAACAGATTGATTACCTGTATTACCAAAGCCTCTGTCTCCCCTCACTGTATTTTGAGTTTTTGAGATTACATAAGGGAGTAGGAGCAGATGGGCAATTTGCGTCTGGGCAGGAATAATATGATAACCAGAAGCTTTAAGCATGATTTTGATTTCCCCTTGATGGTCTGAGTCAATGACCCCTGGCTGAACAAAAATGCCTTTGGTAGTAATACTGTATCCCCCTAAGATTAAACTGACCATTCCTGGGGGTAAAGGTCCCCAGACCCCAGTGGGAGCTATAATTACTTGATCCTATTCCTTTAAGATGAGCTTGTTGGTGGTGACCAAGTCCAGCCCTGCGCTTCTGCAGGTGGCTGCATGAAGATCGGAAACTGTGCATTTCTCCACATTCCCTGATATTGATGGCTGTTCTGAAAGCTCCGATTGGGGTTGAGGGCACTGGAGCGGGTGCCCCCTCGGAAGTTTCCCTGAAGAGGTTGGCAGTTTTTTTCAAATTTAGAGCAGTATTCCTTTGCCAAATGGCTGCCCTTGCCACAGTACGGGCAACCCTTTAGGGGAAGCTTGTAATTACCCTTTCTCCCATGCAGTGTGGACAAACAGTCCTTGTGTAGGTGACTGGTCTTTCCACAATGGTAATATCTGGGATCTCCCTTAATTGCAGCAGCTAAGAGAGAAGCCTTATGCTGCTCTGTGCCGACATCTTGGCAAGCCTTGATAAACTCACTAATGTCTTTGGTGGTAGTTCACAAGGGTCCTATAATGGTCCTGCAGTCTTTGTTAGCATTTTCATAAGCTAGCTGCCACAAAAGAGATTTGGCTGCTCTGTCATTATCTATTTGCCTTTCAATAGCTTCTTGGAGGCAATCAATAAAGTCAATATATGCCTCCGTAGTAACCTGACGGATATTGGTAAAGGAAGAAGTTCCCCTGGCCTGGGAATCAGGCACAGCCTTCATGGCTCTGAGAGCAATTTGAGCACTTTGACTAAAAGCATGAGAATCAAGCCTAGCTTGAGCTGCAGCGTTGGCAAAATCACCAGACCCAAGCAGCATAGGGAGGGTGACAGGATTATTCATTTGTGCATGCTAGGCGGCTTGGTGACTGGCTTGCTGAGAGTACTCCGAATGCCAGACTGTGAACTGAGCTGGGGTTAAGACTCCTGGCGAGAGCAATCCAGTCGCAAGGGGCCATTCTATAGCTGTCAGTGATGCCTTGAAATAGCCTGTTAGTATAAGTAGACTGAAGCCCATTATCTCTAATGCTCTTTTTTAGATCCTTGTAAAGGGAAAAAGAAAGGGATTCATGGACATTTCTTTGACCCTTGACTATAATGAGGAAGGCTGCAAGGGCATCTAAATCCCCAGCCTCTGCTGCCTGTCGAAGGCACCGTCGCATGGCCCTAGCAGGGTATCCATCTAAATTTTCTGGCTCTCTTGGTGGCGAGTCATCCTGTGAGGAGGAGCGCTCCCAGGGTGAAGTAAGGAGTGACAGCTATGGAGCAGGTCCTCTGGTGGGGCTGTAGGCAGAACTTTCATATCTGTTTCTTCCACTACATCATAAATGACTTCCTCCTCTGAACTAGACTCTTTATCCTCCTTTTGTGACTAATTCTGGTCTCCTAGCCCATATGGGCAGGAGAGCAGTCCTGACTAGCCCCCAAGTTACTAAGTTTTGAGTTCTGATAGAAACACCAATGTCCTGTAAAGATCTTAACCTATTGCCTGCATCTTCCCAAACCTTTATGTCTAAGGCTCCCTCACCAGGAAAAGCAGGGCAGTATTCCTTTATAGTTTGTAGAAGCTGAACGAGATGCTGTTCCTTCACCTTGCAACCCACTCCCCGGAGGAGCTGCTGTAACACCTGAGGATAAACTTCCTGCTCTTTAGATAAATCAGAGCCCATTCTTGCTATTAAAAGGTTCCTTTTTACTTTCAATTATTGTCTTTTCAGATTCCGTTGCCTATGCTGAACCCTAACTAGTTAGCTATTGAGGAATATAGTGTAGTGTGTCAAAATGTGCTGTTGGTGAAAGACAGTCAGGGGGAGGGGTACCGGACTTTCCGAGTACCCTCACCCCACTTATGGGTTTCGGGTTCTGCCCCAGTGTTTAGGACTGCAAGGGGGGCTTGCAGTGCTAGGTGACCAACCTTTATATGGCGCTACCTGGATGAGCCAGAAGTTAGATTAAGCAGTGTTGGAGGTCCCTATAAGTCCCCTGCACATGTTGGGAATTTATCTCAGACACCCTCGCAAGGTTCTGACTCACATGGGAACACCCGATTTCTTGGGCCAGAGGAAGGAAATGCCTTTTGTCTTCGGAGCTTGGTAAATGTAAAAAGCTCTCATATAAAACCTGTGACTAATACTAAATTCTTCTAGAAAGCAATCTTCAGAGTCCAGTTGAAACCAAAATACTCATTTACTATCTGCTTTCCCTTATGCAGGCAGACAGAGGGAAAAGGCAAAATTGGAAGGATGGCAAGAGGTGGCTTGAAAGAAAAAGTTTGCTGAGGTGCTTTTAAAATATCCCTATAACTAGTTGCTGTTTTAAAAGCTGATTAAAGGGAAAATCTTTGCTCTTTCTCCTAAGCCTACACCCAGTTGGGGGTTGTGCCATGGGGATGGACTTGTGAGTGTTTTTATAGTGTGCCTCTCGTTGCATGGACTTTTGCTTGTGGCTGGAGGGAAACCTAGTTGTTCTGTCTCAGTCCACGTCCAGCTAATCCTATCATGGGTGACTTCTAGCGGTGAGCACCCTTGTAGCTTTTAACTGCTTGACCCGTGCCTGCGAGATTGCAGCAGATGCTTGGGAGAGAGAGCAAGGCTCCTACTTACTAAAGAAGGTACAGTTGCAAAGTGGTCATAAGAGAGGGTGACCTAGGAAGAAAACCCTTTTCCTCTGAAATCCAACACACCCTACCACCTAACCAAAAAGCACTCACTGCTGTCCGTCCTTACCTGGGCTGATGAGTACACTCCAACCAAACTGGTGTGTTGACCACAATGATGGCTCATACCTTGGGTCCCTGTTTGGGGTGCTAGCTGATGTGGACACTGGCCTGCAGTGTCCGCAGCATTATGGCTGAGACACGAGACAAATTCACACGGACTACCAAGTCCTGTGGAGGAAAAGGGAAGGCATGGTCACTCTCTTAGTAAGAGAGGGCCTGCGACCCCTGCCTGGACAAGACTTTATTGTCTTTCTGGGTACATTACATCTAGTATGGTCCTCATTTATTGCCCAGGTTCACATTAGGTGGTTACCTTTTACAGATAATAAAGGAGGGGATGTTGATAATTACACCAAGAAGAAAGGATATTTGCAAATGTAAAGGGGAAAGTGGTTGAACTGGTTACACTTGTCCTTGGAAGGTTTAGCATGGATTTTAGGAAGTTACTTTAAAGATATGCAGTAAACATTTGTTGCCTCAATTTAGGGTGAGGGAGTTTTAGCAAAAAGCAAGTCTCAGAGCACCCTAGGTACAATGCAGGCCTGACTCCCCATGGGAGAACCTATCCGTGGGTGTGTGTCCTGTGTTGTTTTCCACTGGCCTTTCTGAGTGGGAGCTGGGCCCATGCCACGCAGAATGGTCTCCTATACCTCTCTCTCATTCTTTCCCTTCATCTTCTTAAAGCAGCCCCTCCAGGATGTCTTGCAATGCTAGTTTTGTGGAAGTGTATTCTTTTAGCCTTTGTTTGTCTGGGAAACTCTTTATTTCACTTTCCATTTTAATTGAGAGCCTTGCTGGATAGAGTACTCCTGGTTGCAGGCCTTTGTTTTTCATCATTTAGAATATTTCTTGCTACTCCTTTCTGACTTTTGGTGTTTTTGTTGAGAAATCAGTAGCTAGCTTTATTGGGGCTCCCTTCTATGTTACTTGCTGTTTCTCCCTTGCTGCCTCTAAGATTCTCTCTTTGTCTTTGAATTTTGTTATTTTAATTATGATGTGTCTTGGAGTGGGCCTTTGTGTTCATATCAATTGGCACCCTCTTTACTTTCTAGACTTGTGTAATGTTTTCTCTCATCAAATTAGGGAAGTTTTCCATCATTACTTTTTCAAACAGGTTTTCTATCATGTTCTTCTCCTTATGGTATCTGTATACGTCCCCTAGAGCAAGAGATATAAAGGAAAGAGTGAACAAATGGGACTACATCAAATTAAAAATCTTCTGCATGGCTTAATAAAACAGCAGCAAAATGAAAAGAAACCAACCATATGGGAAACTATATTTGCCAATAATACCTCAGACAAAGGTTTGATCTCCAAAATATGTAAGGAACTCACATGATTCCACATCAGGAAGACAAACAATCCAATTAAAATTTGGGCAAAGGACCTGAACAGACACGTCTCCAAGGGGGACATATATGGAGACCATAGAAATATGAAAGGATGCTCAACATCACAAGCCATCAGAGAGATGAAAATTAAAACCACAATGTGATACCACTTCACATTGACCAGAATGGCCATCATAAACAAATCAACAAACAGCAAGTGCTGGCGAGGTTGTAGAGAAAGGGGAACCCTAGTAACACTGTTGGTGGGAATGCAGACTGGTGCAGCCACTGTGGAAATCAATATGGAAATTCCTCAGAAAACGAACAATGGAACTGTCTTTGACCCAGTGATGTCAATGCTGGGATTATACCCTAAGAATCCTGAAACATCAATTCAAAAGAACCTATGCACCCCAATGTTCATAGCAGCATTATTTGCAATAAGCAAGTGTTGGAAACAGCCTTAGTGTCCATCAGCAAATGAGTGCATCAAAACACTGTGGTACATTTACACAGTGGAATACCACACAGCAGAAAGAAAGAAGGGATTTCTACTTTTTGCAACAGCATGGATGGAACTGGAGAATATTGTGCTAAGTGAAATAAGCAGGTAGTTTAAGACAAATACCATAGAATCTCACTTATAAGAGGAACCTAATCAGTAAAGCAAACAAATGAACAAAACATAAAATAAAGAACCAGAGACATAAAATAAAGAACAAACTGACAATGACCAGAAGGGAGTGGTGAGAGGAATAATGGGGGAAAGGGGATTGATCAAGTCAAGGAATATGTGTAAAGGACCCATGGATAAGGGCAACGGGAGGAGAGGATTGAAGAGGGGGCAGAACAAGGGAGAGCAATGGGTACAACTATAATTGAACAACAATAAAAAATGTAAAAAAAAAGAAAAGGAGGATAATTTAGTGTTAGAGAGGAATTAATGATATGTTAGCACCAAAATAAGTTGTTTTTTTCCTTTCCAAAGAGATTAAGAGAGAGAGAAAAAGAAAGAGACAATGACCATATGAGACTTAAAAAGAGAATGCCTTTCTCACTAGTAACGCAACATGATTAATGATATTCCTCCAGACACCTAATTTTCCCCCTTCTTTCTACACTCTTTGGGAGACTCTAATGTAACCAGTTCTGTTGCCCAAATATGATCCATGTAAGAGCCATTCCACCCTTACCAGCTAAACCAAAAGTAGTATTTTTTATACATATATTTTATTTCTTGCATTTATTTCTCAGTCATAGATGACATGCAGTATTACATTAGTTTTGGGTGTATAAATAATGATAAGACATTTATAGACCTTACAATGTGACCACCACAGTAAGTCTAGTATCCACTACGCACCATAGTAGTTATTACAATATTATTGACTACATTCCCTATGTTTTACTTATATACCTGTGACTATTACTTTCAAGTGTTTTTTCTCATGCTGATTATGAGGATTTTAAGTAAGAAAACAAATCTGGGAAGTTTAAGAATGATTTAGTAGCCAAGGCAGTGTATGAAATTCAGCTTTAAATGAAGCAAAAGAGGGAAAATACATATTACAGTGGGTTTACAACATCTTGCTTATTTTTGGAAGGATTTGAGCTAAAGTACTGTCTCCTTCAAGATTCTCATTCAGCTGTAGGGAATATTGGTGATTGGAGAAGAAAGTAGACACGGAGGACTCAGTATTCCTGGGTGCTTAGTATCTGCTTGGCATAACATGTTTTATGCCTGTATTGAAAGAGAAATACTGCAAGGGTAAATAAAATATTATTAAAATGGTTTTTATAAGACAATGGGGTAACAGGATAGAAGGGCTACAATTAAAGTTTAACTTCTGTAAATATAATGACAATAATTTTACATTTAGAACCATTTAAACTTGTGTGTTTTTTAAACTATTAAACCAGAAGAAAAAAAAACAATCATTATAATATGACAATATGGATGACACATTATAACACAACCACACAGAGGAAAATATGCTTGAAAACAATTTAAAACACAGCATTTACAGTTCACTTCCACTGGAATATGTCTTAAGAACAAAAGAATATAAAGTCTAAAAGTCTAAAGTCTATTCAGAGTGTTATTCAGAGTTGTCAGTCATGTTGATACATATATTTCTCATGTATATGATGTATCAGGTGCATATTGTAAGAAGTATTAAATAAGTAACTATGTCGGTGTCTTTAAATTAAGACAAAATAAGTTAAAATTAATTTAGTAAAAAATCCATGATCTTACATTTGAAGTGGAAATATTAATAGGAACTCAAGGTTTTCAAATTAAATAGCATTTCTTAGTTCTGTGCAGTTTAAAGTCCAAGAAGCAATGAGCTATTATGCAAATGTGCAAAGATAACTTTAGTATCTTGCTGTATCAGAAAAGAAAAAAAGGACGATATGTAAACAACTGAGCCACATCAAGGAAACAAGTTTGCAGGTTGACAAAGATGAGATAGTTTTGAATGCAATGGACCAAAACACATCAAATACATAGAAATCTCGAATGACATAGAAATTTGTAATGACTCTCAAATTTTAGGTACAGGATGGAATACTAACTCATTAGTCTGAAAGGTAGCAAATAAAGTGAAAGGAAGGAGCATTGGTTTTCTTTGCTCTGTTTACACTGTTGGAAATCCAATAGATTTTAAAAAATCACAAGTAATGAATGCGGGATGAATGATAGAGTTTATATATTACTATTTTGCAGTCTCTAATGAAATAATGGATCTAAGCGATGATCAATAGTGAATGCTAAAAAGCATTTGATGAAAGGCTGATGGGGAAATTTATAAAAGATAAATAAATCTGATGTATTCAATTTCTATTGCTGTCATAATAAATGACTGCAAATTTAGTGGCTTAAAACAACACAAATTTACTATCTCAACAATCTGTAGATCACAAGTCCAAATACAATGCATCTCTGTTCTCTCACCTAGACTCAGCTGCATTTCCACCTGGTTGGGCCGGGGATGAATCTACATGTGTAATGCACGAGCTCCAAAACGTGGAGCTGTACCTGTGTCTGTGATATTCCGAAAAACACCACATGGAGGACCAGCAGATGTGGACATGCTGTGGACATGCCGCTTATTACTCACATTACAGGTGCACCAACTGCGGCAGATCAGTGCCAGAAAGAGCGCGCTCTGCACACCCTGCATCTCGCCTTGGCGCTGCTTACGGGTTAGGGAGGGAGCAGCGGTAGTGACTGAAAATGCTACGGGATTGGGGATAAACACAGGGCCTCGAGAAGGCTGAGACTCCAGATACAGACTGTTTCCCTTGCTGCTTATGGCTGCTAGCCAGGTAGCCATCTGTTCTGTGAGTTCGTGGAGGGGCCATGTCCTGAGTTGCCCCCAAAACATGTTTATACATTTATCAGAACCAATAGAACGCACCACACCATGAACAAACTCTAATGTAAACTATAGACTGTGGGTGACAGTGTTGTGTCAATACATTTGTACTTGTAACAAATGTACCACTTTGGCGGGGGATGTTAATAACAGGGGAAGCAGTGTGTGTGTGAGCAGAGAGTATATGGGAAGTTTCTGTATCATCCTCTCAATTTTGCTATGAACCTACAACTGCTCTAAAAAAAAATAGTCACAATTTTAAAAAATAACAAAGCTAGGTAGTTCAAACCTTCCACAAAAATTTTTAAAAAAGTGAAAATGGAGTGTCATATGTAAGAAAATTGCCAAAATGTTAACTGTTAATGCTGGGTGATGGTTATGTAGAATTTTGCTATATTGTTATAACATTCTTTCTTCTTTTGTATATTTGCTTTCATAATAAAAAATAAACTCTTACCTTAGAGTTTCCTAAAGTAGTGCTTCAACTGCACTTAAGAATGACTCCATAGATACTTCTCATCCAGACTTCTAGCTCCTTCTCTGTACCCTGACTGATGACGTTGCCACTTTGCTTACAGCAGTCTCAGTTGGTAAAAGCAATTGGTGAATCCAATCCAATTTTGAGCATATGGAGAAGGGAACTTTAATATATAAATGCCTATTGCTGGTTGTATTCACTCATGGAAAGTAAATCTATAAGTGGAAATGGTCAGTGGTATCATATCATTTAGCATCCATCAGCGCTCTGGGCACAACCTGCTGAAGAACCTGGTCACCTCCCTATGACTGTGTTTGTTGCAGCTGGGAAGAAACACACACACTGAGTTTTGCTAAGTCCTGACCTACTTTCCACTTTGCCAGAAGGATCTCATTCTTATTCTTATAATGAATCTGACCCCTCTAAGCCTCAAAGTTTGACTCTTAGATCAGTTTTAAAGATGTGTCATTTTTACTATAAATAGAACCCTGGTTTAACTTACTTTCACAGATGTTAAATATAAAAGTAATCAAAATAAAAACAGTAATGTTATTGGAACTTATCTAAATTTCCTCATTCTCTGATTTTTGAGACTGTTTTAGTTGCTGCTACAAGGTAATAAGAAAGTCTCCCTAGGTGATAAACAGTCAAAATCAGTTTCCACTGCATCTGCTACTTTGTGTTCTTTCCCTTAGCCACAATCACATTCAATTGCAATTATAAAAATATATTTGCTTCTTTAAGATTTTATTTTATTTAATTTTTAGAGAGAGGAGAAGGGAGGGAGAAAGAGCAATGTATGGTTGCCTCTCACATGGCCCTCACTGGGGACCTGGCCTACAACCCAGGCCTGTGCCCCGACTGGGAATCAAACCGGGACCCCCTGGTTTCCAGCCCGTGCTCAATCCACTGAGCTACACCAGCCAGGCCTATTTGTTTCTTTTTTAAAGACTGGATTATTAGTGTTGTCCATAGTCACCTTGCTTCTGAGGATATATGTTGATCATACTTGAACATCACCAAGACCTGAGGGCACTCTCGCAACCATAATTTCTATTTCAGAGTCTGTAGATTACTCATAGAATTTTCTGCTTTTTAATGAGTGTCTTTTTCAAACTTCATCACAAGATGGACCCATCATCTCCATGTGTTGTGGAGAGAATCATCCATGAGTATCTTGCCAATTTGCTTAATCCCTATTGATAAATTTGTGGACTAGTTGGTTCTTGGATACCAGCAACCTCATAGGTTACTACCTAGTCTAAAAATAATCAATTGGGTTAGTCTCATGGTCAGAGTCCAATCCACTATCAATTGGTAAAATGCAGTCTAGAACTCCAGTTTAACAGAGGCTGTGTGTGGGCAATTCCATCTATCGTGATGTGGACCAGGCAAGTGCCCTGAACGATATGCCCAATATATCCTAAAGCAAATGACTTACACTGAATATAATGGGATGAAAGATAAAAGAAAGCAAATGAATGAGAAGTATTAGAAGGGTACTATTAGCAACATTTTGAAATCTGTTGTTTAAAAAATGGAGGAAGAAACAAACAGTACTTAGGATTTTAGTAAAGGTCGTTCAACTCATTTGCTTTGGTTTGTTTTTACCAAAAGGACCACTAGAGCTTCATATATTTGAAGGTGTAACTTGATGGATACATGGAAAAAAAATGGCACTTTTGGAAAGGAAGAGAATTTGTGATATATTCAGAGTTGGGAACAGAGTAAAATGTTAACCTATTTTAGGTATAAATGAGAATAGATTATTGAAGCTGTGAGTAAATACACAACTCTTTGATCTTGCCAGAAATACTGTATTATAGCAAATTTTTGAGGAAATATAACATATAAACAATGTTTATCCAGAGGAAAAAAATCAACATTGATGTAATAGTATCTTTATTTATTCAACACGTTAGGGAAAAGGAAAATTGTTTTTCGTTCAAATAGTACCTTATTGGTTTGGCTCTTCTTTTCACAGCTCGATGACAAAGAAGGTGTGGAATGCTGTTCGGCCGTGTGGAAGAAGGAGACCCTGCCATTTGTGACATGGGTGGAGCGCGAGGGAATCACGTGACGTGAAGTACAATCAGACCCAGGACCACAAACACTGTATAATATCAAGTATATGTAGCATTAAAAAACAAACTCAAAGAAAGGCAGAGTAGACTAATGATTACCAGAGACTGGGTGGTGGGAAGAATGGGAAGACGCTGTCCCAAGTACAGAAACTTGCAGTGAGAAGATGAATAAGTTCCGAAGACCTGATGCACGGCACGGTGACAAAAGATGGTAATTGTGGGATGGATTGAGGTGTAGCTAACACCATGGTGGTGACCATATAGCCGTGTAGAAGTTTATCAAGCCAAGAGGCTGTACACCTTAAACTTATAGTATCTGTAGAATTAAAAATATAGCTTAAGGCTGCAATTTGTTTCCTCTCTGAAGTGTTCCTGAAAGCCTGATTCTCAAGAGGTCAAGGAAGTATAAGTCATCAGATTGCTCTGTGCAGATGGGGGCACAGGAGGGACTAGACAGGGGAGGGGACGCATGTGACAGTCTTTTATAAGGCTCATCACTTTGACTTGTGAAGAAGAAAAAGACACCATCTGTGCTGTCATCCTTGTTAACCTTCCACTTGGAATAGGAAAGATAAACTAAATACTGAGAGTAAGTGAATGAATACAAACCAATATTTGCATCAGGGCTGCTGAAAATCAGATTAAGGGTGAATAACCTTGCTGCTGTCTGTCATGCTTATCATCCATGTTTTCTTAGGCAGTCATCGTTACAACTGAAAAACTATTTGTTTTGTGGAACAATACTATGTGTTGACTCTGATTTAAATTTGAAACTACAGTTATCCACTTTTATGCATTCAAATAACACTTTTGGTATCGGTGAGTTATTAAGTAATATTTAACCATGGCTCTCATTTTTAATGCCTGAGTAGTTTTTAATAACCAGCTAGGAAAAGAGGAAGTAATTTTGATTTTTAAATGTTATTTAGCAAGATGAAGGGAGGGAAATTTTAATGTTCATTAAGCTATACGTATTTTCTTGCTTTGACTAAAGTTGTGAGAGGATGTTGTCTTTTGTAACCATTAGCCTTCTGGTTCTATGCAATTTGATTGATTTAATTTCCCAGACCTGTAAGACATTTCTTCTTTCTTTCTATCATTTCTGTCCTGCTCAAGGGATGAGAACTAATACTATGCGGATTCTTCAAGGTCTGTGTAAATATAATCACAGTAGCTTCTTATTTCTTTGAGTGCCTCGAATTTAGTGTCAAGCCATGTTTTTGAGCAATCTGTATTTCCCTGTAATTCCTATACTTTACATCGAATTAGGCATCTGTCACTTGTATTGCTCAACTTACAAATCTACCTAACTTCTTACTTAGATTCCCTTGCCTTATGTCTAGTACATAACCATGTTCTTCTTATTACATGTGTGCCTTTATTTGCTAGCTGACTTCATTATCCGTAGGATACAATTGAAACTCCTTAGTACAGCATGCAAAGGCCTTTCAATTTGACTGAAACTAGAGTAGAGAGCCTCACCGGCCCTGATTCCATCTCAGAGACGATGTGTGAGCTGAAGCTCTAGTCTTGCAGTTTCTTACACACTAGTTCCTTGTCCTGGAATGTACATATCTCGCCCTTTCATTCTTTCAAGGTTTATCTTCAATTTCCAATCCTGCTTAACCCACATGCCTCCTTTATGTGAAACCTCACATGATTTCCATAGTATTTCCTTCAGCACCATGATTTTTATACCTCATCCTTATGTAGTTTCTTCACCAAAAGGAAATGAAACTAAACTTTATTGCATGAATATTGAAGATATTTATGTTCTGTTTATATTTGCTTGAGATCAAAAATAGATTTAGATAATTGTGAGAAAACATTGCAGAAGAGGTGCTATTTTTCAAGTTTATGTAGAGATTTAGTGTAATTCCAATCACTTTATAAAATTTAAAAAGAATAAGGAATAACATATATATTCTTTTGTAATATATGTATATTCTAAAGTTGTACTATTATATTTTATTGCAATAATTATAGAATAATTTTATTATTTTATTTGTTATAAAGGGATAGAATTTTTATAAGGGTACTTACTTATATGTCTGCCTCTTCATTCTAGACTGAAAGACATTTGTTGACAAATTGTGTTCTATGTTTTTTCCTAAACGTAGAGCTTTGTTATAAATAAATGATTTAAATAATAAGCTTCAAGTAATAAGAATATTATTTGTGACATACTATCTTCTCATGATCATAATCATTTAGTTCAAAACAATAACAGTAGAATGTTGAAACGCCTCCTAAGTGCTAAGTTATCAGTCATGCCTAAAATTTTAGAAAATTTGGTAGTAGCTTCAACTCAGATTCTGAGCATCATCTTTAAAAGCCTATAGGAATACAATATAACTACTACGTGTCTATTTTCTTTCTTTTTTTTTCTGTTTTTTTAAATTACTTTATTGTTGTTCAATTACAGTTGTCTGCATTTTCCCCCACCACTGCTCCCAACCCCAGCCAAACCCACCTCCCTCTCTTGGTTTTGTCCTTGTGTCTTTTATAGTAGTTCCTGAAGACCCTTCTCCCCACAGTCCCCTCCTTCCTCCCCTCTGGCTATTGTTAGATTGTTCTTAATTTCAATGTCTCTGGTTATATTTTGTTTGTTTTTTTCTTTTGTTGATTATGTTTCAGTTAAAGGTGAGATCCTATGGTATTTGTCCCTCACCGCCTGGCTTATTTTACTTAGCATAATGCTCTCCAGTTCCATCCATCCTGTTTCAAAAGGTGTTTATTTTCTGATATCTTGAGGCAAGTGTTTTTCCTTTTGTAGGTGCTTTAAAGAAAGTGATTACAAATATATTATCTAGCCTTGAAGAAGTAAACGTAATCCTGCATCTTGAGACTTACGTTGAAGAACAAATATAAAGGGGGACCTGACATTGGATCACACATCTGAATAAAAACAAACAAAAGAAACAAACAAACAAACAAACAGGGAGATATGCCTATACAGGAACTAGCGTTCAGATGGCAAGAGACAAGACATAGTGTAAGATTTAGCAATTTCAAGTTTTCAATCAGAAAAATACATAAATATGTGGCATCCAGAATTGTAGAGACAATTATCTTGTTATAGTTTATATAAGTATCTGTTGTGTTTGCTATAAATCAAGCAGCAAAGGCAGCGTACAAGAAACTCAGAGTTCAAAGTCAGAATGGTCAGAAGTTGAGTCATTTGCTGATGTGCATCAGAAAGCCAGCTGCTGGGAAATAGTTCAAGGGCAATCAGGGAGTTCAACCTTCAAATGCAGTGCTTATACAACTATCAAAGCAAGGGATTTTTTAAAATTTTTAATCTTTATGTATTATTTTTTCCATTACCATTTAGTTTCCTCATACTGCCCTCCCCGCCTCGCATTCACCACACTGTTGTCCATGTCCATGAGTACCTTTTCCTTTTTGCTCAGTCCCTCCACCCCCTAACCTCCCCTCACAACTAGCTGTCATCCTGCTCTCCATCTATGAGTCTGTCCTCATTTTTCATGTGATTTCAGTTTGTTCATTTGATTCCACATGGGTGAAATCACATGGTACTTGTTTTTCTCTGCCTGACTTATTTCACTTAGAATAATGTTCTCCAGGTCCATCCATACTGTTGCAAAGGGTAAAACTTTCTTCTTTTTTATGGCCAAGTTGTATTCCATTGTGTAAATGTCTCACAGTTGTTTTATCCACTCATCTATTGATGGACACTTGGCCTGCTTCTATATCTTGGCAATTGTAAATAACACTGCAATGAACACTGGGGTGCTTATGGGCTTACACAAATATCAAAGCAAAGGAATATTTAAACACAGGTAGGTACAATATTTATAATGTCTTGATTCTATTACTCATCTTTAATCATTCGTCATATTATGATGAATTAGCAATGGATTTAGAAGATAATTTAACCTTTTTTTCTTATGTCTATGCACATGACCAAAAGGAATACTTAGTAGATTTGAACATCTGAATATTTTATACACTTATTTTATTGTCATAGTCTTGACCTAAATTTTCATTTTTCTCTAAATCCTATTTCTAGTCCTTTCAATTTGCTTAACTCTGAATCAGACTCTTTGAAAACTTATTCATGTTTCCAAACTTTTATTTTTGTTAACCTTGAAATTCCATTTGGAGTTGTCATGGGGATTAAACCAGTTTTAGAACCCCAAACAAGTGCTTAATGGACAGGCAGAAATAGGAAATAATGAGTAGTGCTCCACTCATTCAAAATGTATAATTTAGCTCTTAATAAAGTAAAATATAAATATGAGGTTTCTATAGACATTTATAGAGCATTTAATGTACACACAGAGGCATTGCTTGACATAATTAATTTAAACCAAGATTTTAATAGTGTAAAGCAAATACATTATACACATATGAATATTAAGGCTCATTAAAATTCAATTAATCTGAATAAGTTACTATATCCTACTTCTACCTATATCGTTCAATGTGAAAAACTAAGAATATTACTAAATATGTTCACATATATTCAATTGGAATAAAAAAACTTCAAATTCTACTATTGTCAATGAAAAAAATTTCTATGTTATTCTACCATTCAATAAATTATAGACATTCATTATATAACTGAAACGCAAATACTCAGAAAAGAATATTCTGAGAAAAACCTTCAGAAGTTTCTGTTTGTATTTTATCTTTTCTGATTTGGAATTCAGATATTTAATAAAAATGAAATTATTTACTGTTGTTAAATTTTGAGCATAAACTATTTAATTAGCTGTTTATGTTTTATTGACCATAATAAAAGAGAATAAAAAGAAATGGAAAGCACCATATAAAGCTTTTTAAGATTCATCTTCCTCCTTGATGAGAGAAGGTAAATTCCTCAGTATCCCTCCACTGTCTTTAATATAAAGAATAATGCTTAACAATTATGGTATTTTGCCTCAACCTTTTTGCTTGAGATCTTAAGTTGATCTCAAAAAATTAAAAATGGAATTTCTTATGAACCAGTGATTCCGCTTCTGGGAATATGTCTGAAGAAACCCAAAGCACTAATATATACCCCTATGTTCATTGCAGCATTATTTACAATAACTAAGATTTGGAAGCAACCCAAATCATCATCAGTAGAGGAGTGAATAAAAAAGCTGTGGTACATTTACATAATAAAATATGATTCGGTCATATTAAAAAAAAAAGGAAAAAACCTTTTGTGACAGCATGAATGGACCTGGAGAGTATTATGCTAGGTGAAATCAGCCAATCAGAGAAAGAACACAACAAATAATTTCACCTGTATCTGGAATCTAATGAACAAAATAAACTAACAAAATAGAGACAGACTCATAGATATAGAGAACACACTGACAGCTGTCAGAGGGGAGGGGGCGGGGTCAGGTTGGAAAAGGTGAAGGGATTAAGCAAAATAAAAAAAGACCCTCATAGACAAGCAATGGTATTTAGCAGAGGGACAGGAGGGTAGGGGGAGATAAGATGGGATAAAGGAGGGATAAATTGTTATGGAGAGAAACTCGACTTGGGGTGGTAAACACAACATATAATATACAGGTGATTTATTATAGAATTGTATCCCTGAAATTGATATGTTTATTAAGCAATGTTAACCAATGTCACCCCAATAGAGTCAATAAAATACATTTTTTTAAGGAAAGAAATGCAAATGATTAGTCCAAGTAGAGTCAAGGTCTAAGCCTAGTTGAAATTCAAGCTTCATTATTGAGTCAAGCAGGTTTGAAGAAGGAAAAATAAGGTGAGACAGAGTAAAATCAGAATATGCACTCTTAAATGTTGATATGTTTTTCAGTGTCCATAGGCAATGGAGAACTCTGAGAATTTTAGTAGTGAATAGCATGAAAAACAGATTCATGAAAGTAAATGTAGGAACAGGGTCAAAAATGATAAAAAAAATTTTAAATAAACTTTTCTTTGATCATCCTCTCTATTTGATATGGCTATGTCAAGTTTTATTTTCATGACTGCTTTTCCCTGTCCTGCTACCTGCTAGTCAAGTTTAAAAAATTCTTTTTACAGTATGTTATTGAAAATAAAATTGTAGAAAAGTTTGAGATTAAGAAGATAACCGAGTGTTTTATAGTAGCTGGCGAATCAGAATCACCTATTATCAATGTAGCTGATCTTAACTGATTAGCTTGGAGATCACACACAGAAAGATGTAGAAGGATGAAGGCTACCAAATGATTTAAATAGGGTTTTAAAACACTTACACTTACGTGATTTTAAAATACTGTTACATATAAAATTTATGTTGATTGATTTTCTAAACTTGTATAAATATTAGGCAAGT
Source organism: Micronycteris hirsuta (assembly GCA_004026765.1). NCBI lineage: Eukaryota > Metazoa > Chordata > Mammalia > Chiroptera > Phyllostomidae > Micronycteris > Micronycteris hirsuta. The sequence goes on from PVJI01004943.1 coordinate 88,698, forward strand.
CACTCACTAATATAGACAGATCTGGAGATTCATACTAGCCAGGGACATGTGAAATAGACTTAATGAAAAATTGCATTTGCTGTTAACTCTGCGTACAGAAGACTGAGTGAATTAAGTTTATTACTATCTTTCAAAAAAAGTAGAGCATTTAAACAATATTCACAAAGTTAAATTATAAGTGACAGCTCAGAAGGAAAATATTTTGAATTCTGAGGAAAATATCCATATTTACTTAATATATCATAATATTAATGCTGCTCACAAACCATTAAACAACACTCCAACTTTCAAGTGGCCAAATAACGTTAAGAACTATTTGATAGAAAAAGAAATGCCATCTAGCTAATAAAGTATAAAAATAAACTCAACTTCATAAGTAAACAGTGTATTGTAAATTAATACTTTGATACTTTTCTTCAAAAAGGGAGGGCGGTGAAATGTGATAATGCATTAGTAAATTTTTGAATGAATGTGTACTCACATTTATTATTAGTTCTCATTGTACCTACTGTATTTTAAAGCGTAAACTTGTTAGTTGAATAACAAGTAATTCTAACTTCAGAAATATAATCTATAGAATTATCATAAAGATGTTCCGACAGTGTTTTGCAATGGTGGAAACCTCTAATAGCTTCAATGTTAAAAGAGTAAAAGTATATAATTGGCATGGAAAATCTACTGCATAAAAGGCTGATGGCAAAATACATTCTGTGTAGTTTCATTTCCACTCTCAAAAACTCAAAGCAAAAACTGTATGTGTATTTACATATATAACTCTATGTTTATACACATCTGTGTTTGTATACATGTATATGTTTCTATTTACCCATACATATATACACACATATACATATAATGAATATACTCTGAAAGAAGTGTGCTAAAATGATAACAGTAAATAGCAACCAGTAGTTTTGAGGAGCATGGTGTGGAGGTAATAGTAAGGGGGACTTTCTCTTGGCCTGTATTGTTTAGGGTTTTCACAAAAAATTTTCATGTGTCATTTGTAAACTTAAAATCATATGGCTGTTGGATAATATAATCTTGAAAGAAACTAAATATCCTGTATTGAATACTCCATAAATTCAAGTATATTTTTAATGTAATTTTTAACCATGAATAAACTCCGAAAATTGTTAATATTGGGCTGGATATAATAATAAGTTGTTTTTATGCAACTCTTTGAGCAGGAGTCAATGAGGAAAATATTCTTTGTAGTCAAGAATTCATGTGTACAGTATTATAGTTTAAATATTATATGATGCCACTTAGATGAGGTATCTTAAAATAGTCAAATTCATAGATGAAAAAATATGATAGTGGTTGTCAGGGACTGGAGGCGAGGAATAAGGAGTTGTTGCTCAAGAATATAAAGTTTTAGTTATACTAGGCAAGTAAGTTCTGGATATCTGCTGTACATCGTAATGCCTGGAGTTACCAATATGGTATCGTGCATTCAAAACTTGCTAAGAGGATAAAACGCATGTTAAATGTTCTTACACCACCTGCCCCACATGCACCAACCAGGGAAATTCTGGGAAGTGTGGGACATATCTATCACCTTAATTATGGTGGTAACATCGCAGGTGTTTACATATGACCAAACTCATCAGATTGTACACATTAAATATGTACAGTTCTTGTATATCAATTATACTTTAAAATGTTAAATTTAAACATATTTTAAATGTAAAATGTGCTTTTGATAATCTTGCCTTTCCTAAGTTTTGTCTCAAGTTGTAAATATAGCAGTATGTATAGATTCTGTTTGTCCATCCAAATGAATAAAGTGTAATAATTGACTTTTATCACAAAGCTATACCACATCATCGTATGCATCAAATGTGCTATGCAGTGGTTTGGGGAGGAACTTCAAATTCTGGTGACTATTTGCCTTTTCTCCTTTTTGACTTAGGCACATATCTGTGAAACATCTAGTTTATTTGATAACATTTTTATTCCAAAATCTGCATATGTAGATTTTGTCATTGAATTTAAAATTTTAGTTCAATGTATAATGATGAACGCATTCAAGTCTTGCTCTGCCCTTTGCTTACGTATGACATGGGGAAAATTACTTTATCTCTCTGAACATGGACTTTTCCAACTGTAAAAATAGGGTTCTTTACTCCTCACATAGGAATTTTGTGTGGTTGAAACAACACATTTAAAGCACCTAGCAATGTGTCTTGTTCATTTTATTAATTCAATCAATAAATAATTCACTTTTTCATCTCCTTTGTACTTACATTTTCTTTTCTTTTCTTTTTTTTAATAAATTTAAGATGTCTGTGGGTTGATCTTGGGTACTGATATTTTTTTTTAAAGATTTTATTTATTTATTATTAGAGAGAGGGGAAGGGACAGAGACAGAGAGGGAGAGAAACAGCAATGTATGGTTGCTCCTCACATGGCCCTCACTGGGGACCTGGCCTGCCACCCAGTTATGTGCCCTGACTGGGAATCGAACCAGGACCCTTTGGTTCCCAGCCTGCGCTCAATCCACTGAGCTACACCAGCCAGGGCTGTACTTACATTATCTGTCAAATATCCCACATTTCTTAATTTTTAATTGAAAAAAATGCATTTTTATAAATACTTCAGACCAATCAGAGAACTTGTTTCTATCCCTGTCCAGATTAACAATATATAGCATGTCATATATGCTCTTTGGCTCCTCAAAGCTCTGTTGTCATGACTACCTGTTTGCCATCAAAGACATCTGAGCTGGGATAGTTCTAGAAATGTAGCCCTGTGGGAATTCAGTTTGATTGAAATACTATTTTTTAAACATTTTTGTTTTTTAAGAATAAAATATACTAATGCAATATAATTACATATTTGTGAACTCTACTGAAACAGACATATATATTTTATATATTTTTCTCTGCTTTATGTCATTTTCTGTCTTCTTTCTCTTAAAATGTAAGAAGATTCAATAAAACATTCACAATGCTACCTGAAATTTCCAAATAAGCAGTTAGAAAAATGCAAATGTTATTTCTCATAATATTACATTTCTAAATTTACACATATTGCATAATCAACAGTTCATTTAGCAGTCTAGCTAATAATTTATAATAATAGCTATGCTGCATTTGAATAAATTTATTACATTTGTACTTCCTATGTTTCTGCAACTTCTAATTTGAAACCATCTAATTTAATGAGCACTTCCCCTTTTATTAGATAATACAACTTCTTTTTATTCCCAGTAAAAGTGAAGAAAAATGGAAGCAGATAAACTTACTTCTTTTTTGTGTGTAGCTATTTCATTTTTTTTAAATAAAATGATCAGGGAAATGCAAATCAAAATCACAATGGTATATCACCTTACACCAATTAGAGTGGTTATTATCAAAAAGTCAGCAAACGTGTTGATAAGGATGTGGAGAAAAAGGAACTCTTGTGCACTGTTCATTGGACTTCAAAAATGGTGCAGCCCCTAAGGAATACATTATGGAGATTCCTGAAAAAAAAAAAAAAACGACAACTAAAAATAAATATACCTATGACTCAGCAATTCTACTTCGGGGCATTTATCCAAAGAAAACTAGAACAGTTATTTGAATGGATATATGCATCTCCATGATCATTGCGGCATTATTTATAATAGCGAAGATATGGAAGCAACCTAGGTGTCCATCAATGGATGAGTGGATAAAGAAGATGTAATATATACTTTCACACACACAATGGAATGTTATGCAGCAATAAAAGCTAATGAAATCTTGCCATGTGTGACAAGATGGATTGAAGGGGTATATGATAAGTGAACTAAGTCAGGCAGAGAAAAACACATACCGTATGGTTTCACTTATATGTAGAATCTAAAAGGGAAACAAAACAAAAACAGACTCATAGAAGCAGAAACCAAGGGAAAGTTACCAGAGGGGGGGATAGGTAAAAAGCGGAGGGGAGTTTAGTCAGTAATACGTTTACAGTGACAGATGACTACTAGAATCAGAGGTGCGGTCACACTGTAAGTCCTGACTGACATCCAGTCACCCCCTGAAGCTCTTCATTCCAAATTTCACATTAAATTGCAAAAAAACCCCACAAAAACCCACAAAACCCCATTATCAAATGTGTCCCGAATGACAATACGTTTCCTTTCTTTCCATTTTGTGTCTATGAGCAGTACTTGTGTTGAATGCATTTTAATATGTTAGGTCCAAATGACAATATTGAGTCCCTCTGCAAGGGTCATTACTTGATGCATAGGCACACGTGAGTACAACGATCTGTGAGAACATTCAGAATATACGTTTTTATTGTCAGTCTTATCAATAAGATCATATAAATACAGTGGCAAGGCAGTACTTTGAACCCAGACTGGAGACACTATATTATCAGTCATTTGTTTAGAATAGTCTGGCACTAAGATCTGACCAACGAAATAATTTATCCAACAAATCCACTCCAGTCAGAGGATATTCCTAAGCGTAACATTTATGTGGAAACTTATCATGAGTACCATGCTGTGTTTTTGGTTGGTTGATTTTCCAAACCACTGGAAGGGCTGACAAACAAATACAGCCGTAGTATAAACTGAAGATTTACTTCTGTAAGATGTGACTTAAAATGATGACTCAGGCTCACAGTGACCTTATCCTGCTCCTGCTCTGACTTCTTGCTTCATTCTGGTGAGGAGAGTGATTTTCCGCATTTTGGGGGGTTACTACCACATCTCATAAGCTAGGGGCTGATAATAACCTTCAACCATCTTCTAGGAGGAACATTTCTCACTTTTCTCAGAACTTATATGAAGGGAAGAGTAATAATAATTAGTGTACCTCAAAACCTAATACACTTATTGTTGGAACAGAGGATTCTAGCTTGTAACTCAAGGAAGAATGCAGAGGCAGCTCCTGGTTAGCACTGCAATTTCATGCAGTTCTGCATGGTCTTGCAGTAGAGAAAGTATTAAACAACAATTTCAAAAAAAGTTAATTGCCCTGGCTGGTGTGGCTCAGTGGACTGAATTCAGGCCTGCAAATCAAAGGGTTGTAGGTTCAATTCCCAGTCTAGGGCACATGCCTGGGTTGTGGGCCAGGTCCCCAGGGTTGCGTGGGAGGCAGCCACACATTGATGTTTCTCTCCCTCTCTTTCTCCCTCTTTATTTAAACGTGAATAAATAAAATCTTAAAAAAAATAATGATACTAAATGTCTTTATATTTCAAGCCACTATTAGATATTTTATATTTTGTTAATTGAAACCCAAAGTATTCTCCCTGATTTATTTTATAAGAATAAATATTTGACATAAATTTACGGAAACCTAGTGAAATAATCCTATTATGCAAAGTCAAGGACTTTTCTTTAGAGACAAAATTTCCCCTTTACAGCTGCACTTCCAGCATTTTTTGAGTAGACAATATCTAATGTACTATGACTTTTGTTTATGGTAGCTTATTGTCCATGATTTTATGCTGGTTACCAATTGTATGGAAAAATTCACATTGCTAATTAAACTGTTTATTTTCTTTAGTAGACATCAGGCTTCTTCTTTTTTTTTTTTTTTTTTTATCTTCAGGGGCTAATATTCATTAGTCTCCTGATTGTAAGGCATCTTAGAGTATTGCTTTGAGGGATGAAGTTTGATTCAGCAATGAATTAGCTGTTAATCTAAAGCAAGTTATTTAACTAGAGCTTTATGAATCTGTGTCTTAAATTATACCTTAGACATTTAATTTCTTATGTATATGTTTAAGCTTCTCTCACATTGCAATATCTTAGGTTCCCCTCAAAATAAAAGCATCCTATTTCAGTAAATAGTTTATAATTTTAAAAATTTCTCATAGGTTTTTTAACTCTTGCCTCTATGATTTCTCTTTAGAAATAAACATTTAAGAGTATCCAACAAAAAGAAAAATTTTTTAAATTACAATAAATATTGCCAAAATCCATGTATTTAAAATAGTATTTGGAAGTCAGTTTGAGTGACAGTAGACATATCACAAAATGTATGCAACGTATGCTTTTTTCCCTTCCACTGGCCTCAATGTATCCTAAAAAGAAATGCATACAGACATTTGGTTAACTTTAGTACTTATTTCCCTCTTTGAAAAGAAGAAATCTGTATTTCATTTTTCAGACAATACTATCTGCAATAAATGGCATTTAAAACATAAGGTTACTGGTAATAGAGTTACAAATGATCACATTATTAGACTATTTGGGGCAAAGCATGATTCATGAACATCTGAAATGTTTCCAGGGTACTAAAAGGCTGCTTATGAAATTGATATCTAAATCTTAATGAGGTTAAAAGATATGCTTTTATTTTTATCTAGAATATTTTCATTTTTGCCTATGTAGAATATGCTTAGCATTCAGAATTTCAGCTAGTTTTAATTTCTTGGTAAAATAAATAGCTACCCATTCCTGTCTTAATGTATATATATTCAATACTAAATTATTTGAATTCAATTTTAGTGCTTGGTAATTTAAGCAGATACATTAGACTACTCAGAATTAAGTCTGATTACACAATCATTAACCATAATATCATATGTAGCTTGGTACAACCCATAAAATAATTCTTTATAAAGGAACTGAAACTTTAATTATGTGTGTATATCATTTCATATTATAATCTAAATTGTTATGCTGTCCACATATAATTTTAATTTAGTTTTAGTCTTACTTAATGTTTCCTGCATTCATTTTTTAATGTTCCCCTATTTAAAGTTGATCCTTTGTCATATACTAGTTATAAAGACATATTTTTATTTTACTTATCTTATTCCACAAATATATTTAATATTTCCATAATGTTCCTTTGCAATGAAATTGATTAATACCAGAGATCAGAGGAATCTTTTGGAACTATAATGAAGACTCGTTCAATTTTTGGTGTTTGATTCCTGACAGCTTTCAAGCCCCGCTACTTTCCTCACCTTTACCACACATTCAAACAAGCTGATAAAATAAACCTGGGTGCTCTCTCTTTTTGTGCTGGTAGGAGGTTCGAAGCATGCAATTTCTAGCCATGAGGAACCCTCGCCCCAGCTCTATTCCCTAACCATAACCGCCGTGTCGGTCTCCTTTGGGACTGTCCTGGAAAGTTATCCTGCCTACCCACAAAGCTCAGTATATAAGTAACACACTTGTTCACATCCTCTTATGATGTGCATGTGTATAGTATCATTAGTCTCAATACTCAAACCAAATGTCCCATCACTGTGAGCTGGTCACAACAGTTGGCACTGTTAGCAGTTTTTCTAGGCAACGATGACCCCCATTAGTCATCACTGTTCTCTTGCTTTGGTTGGCTGCCTTCTGGCAAGTACACTCTTTGAGCTGTGCTTCTTCTCTGTGCTGCATTTGTTGAGTCTAACTAAGCCTCTTGTAGGTTTACAAACCTAAGTTGGGAATTTTAATAGTTGATATTTAAGGACAGGAGTATGGAACTGGGACTACCTTAAAGTGGTCCTGAGTTCAGCGTCTTGCCCCAGATTATCTTTTTGTCTTACTTGAATTTTGTGTCTCAATTGTAGTATAAGTCATGACTGATGCTGGTCTAGGAAGATCAACTCTTACCCTGTGACTGCTTGCCATGTGTCTAAACCAGACACAGGCCCTGTTCAATAGAGTACTCAGAGAAAAAACTATTATTCTTCGAAATATGTGGGCCCATTGTGTAGCTACTTATATAAGGAAAATGGTCACCATATGGCATGTTGAGCTCAAACTCCTAAAAGCAGATGGTTTTCTCAGTCCCTATAAAATGCTTCTGCTGTTGCTTCTGCTTCTATGGCCAAAGAAAAGATCGTGATCCTCAGGGTTTTATGGAAAAATACCCATGGCACCCTGTGGCACAACAATAGGATTAGTTCAATTTGGGGTCCCTAACCCTGATGATATTGATCTATGGCTCTCTAGAAGAAAAAACTCATAAATATGAACAGAGTAGAGAGACCCCCTGGAGTGGATCTAATAGCCATGAGAAAGAAGGAGGAGGAGAAGGAGAAGAAGAAAGAGAAGCCGGTAGTCATTGTCTGCATTTAGAGGAAGGAATCAAAAAATAATACAGAGATCCAAAATCTAACATATTTGGAAATCCAAAACTTACTCAAGTAATTTATACAAAAAAGGTAATATAGCATTGATTGGCTTTTATACCTCTACGACATGGGTTCTAAATTAACTTTAATATTCACTGAAATGCACCAATTGGCAAACCTTAGTAGCTGTAATTGATACTATATCTCAAGTTAGTTATACTTATAGCTTTACTAAATTTAAAAAAGGTACCTCCTATTCTTTGGGAGATGTTACCAAATATTAAAGTCTTGCCTTAACCATTGGAACTACTGCCTTGCCTAAAATTTCCCATGGTCACAGTATCCATCACCGTAAAATATCCCGTAGTGAGCATGACCATGCTCACCCAAAGAGTAATATAATTAAATTACCATTAAGTCTTGGCACTTACTAACCAGCTTACAAAATTGAATCTGTCATAAATCCACCCCTGGTATCCTTCCCTCCCCCCAATTAAAACCGGTAACATGATCCAGTTTTAATTAAAACAGGCCTTCAAGGATTAAAATCCTTCATAAAATATTTTTTGATAAGGGATGGTTTTCCTTACCATTTCTCAATTTAAAATATTTTAGCTTGATCTTAAACTTGAAAAGAAAGAATGGAAACTCACTAGATTACAGCAATCTTTATACTGTGGTGTTCCCCATGAAGGTACTAATATTCAGTATTACTAATATTGAAATTACTGACTCCATTCAGTCAGACACTAGTAAACACTTTGAAGTCATAGATTTGGCTAACTGGTTTTATTAATTACATGGACGTATTATCTTTCTCATCACAGTGGGATTGCAATAATTTAGAATCCTGGGAGAAGTGGTTACAATACAGAGTGGGGCAAAAATATGTTTACGGTTATTTATATAGAAAATAGTACAGTAATTAATAAATAACAATACAAGAACAAACCCTGCACTTTGCATACTCACAGCTATAAACCTGCTTTTTGCCCCACCCTGTATACAGTCTTCTTTTCAAATGAGGCCTCTTACCTCTTCAAAATTTTCCATATTTATCCAAGACATTTTGATCCACTTCAATCAAAAATTTTAAAATACCATCACTTGTTGTTTCAATGAATGGACATTTAAACAGTATGAATTGAACTGGATTCTACTTTCTTTCTTTCTTTTTTTAAATTAAAAGTATAGGCTTTATTCAAGATTCATGAATTTGAATGATCATATAATTTTTCTCTTTTAGGATCCAGTCCAACATTTCATATTATTACATCATTTTAGTTTTCTCCAATCTGTGGCAGTTCCTTTGGATTCTACTTTCTAACCATTTAATAGAATGTCTCAAAAATAGACAACCAAGGACATTGTTTATACCTTGAAATTATTAACATGGATTTTTGACCTCTGAAAATATCTTTCTGTTGCTCAATTTTTAACATTCATTGTGTAAATAGAAAAAAAAAACCCAAAATTTATTTTTGAATATATTCTTAAGAAACTAAGCAATTTACCCTGGGTGGTATAGTTCAATGGATTGAGCACTAGACTGCAAACTAAACGGTCACCGGTTCGATTCCCAGTCAGGGCACATGCCTGAGTTGTGGGCCAGGTCCCCAGTGGGGCGCAGAGAGGCAACCACACATTGATGTTTCTCCCCCTGTCTCCCACCCATACCCTTTTTCTAAAAATAAATTTAAAAAATGTTTTAAATGAAGAAACAAAACAATTTGTTTGTAAAATAGCTAGAAATTCTTAGTTACCTACAGATTGTCTGGATTTCAGACAAGAAAATAAAATTAATTTTCAAAAAACCAGTATTATAAACTGTATAATACTTGAGGAAAACATAATTTGCCTTTCTTGATGGGAATAAGTTTTTAAGAAGTCTACATCACTTACATGAATGGCCAATCAATAAAGTTGTTTTCAATGAAAAATATCAATTTAAAGTCATTTTTTCTGTTTTACATAACATTATTGTTTTAACTAACTGTTTAACTGACATGTATGACATGGAGAAAGTAGACTGCTTCAGAGGAGGTTATGAGTGAAACACTTTAAGTAATCATATTTTCTCATCATTCCTGTTTAAGGTGACTAAAAAAATTTGATCTTTTAGTCAAACATAGGACTGTAAAATTGGAAAGAGTACTGTGCAGTCTGTAACATCATTGATCTCCAACTATAATTATAGATATATTATAAATTAGTGTATTTTCCCTGGCTGGTGTGGCTCAGTGGATTAAGTACTGGCCTGTGAACCAAAGGGTTGCTGGTTCAATTCCCAGTCAGGGCACATGCCTGGGTGGTGGCCCAGGTTCCTAGTAGGGGGGTGCTCAACAGACAACCACACATTGATGTTTCATTCTCTTTCCGCCTTTCTTCCCCTCTCTAAAAATAAATAAATAAATTCTTTTAAAAAAGAAATTAGTGTATTTTTAGTACCCTGACAGTTTAATATCATTAATAAGAACCACACCACAGAAAGTATTGTTATTAGTTTTGCATGTTGCATATTTGCATGCTACAAGACAAATTAGTGGATCAGAAACAAATAATGAAATATATTCAAACATGGCTGTTTATAAGGCCATATCTAATATCTATTACATATTTAACTTATTCCTGTTTAGAGAATAAAATTTGTTCTTGATGTTGAGATTGTATGTAATAAGGTGTTACACATTTTGGCTTATATTTTTGTTAACATACTTACTATTATAAGTATTAATGTGTGTATGTATATGTATTTGTGTGTATTTATATATTTTTCTTTTACCTATACAATTATAGATATTTATTAGGTAGAAATATGTATTATGATTAAAATAAAGTACCATTGCTAAAGTTTATTTATAATTTCCTTCTGCTAGATTTCTATTAATAAGACCTTAATATTTGTGCCTTTATTCATGTTGTGTGTTTGCGTATTTCTACCTGTATAAATTCTATTTCAAGATCTGCTTCTCCATGACAATTTTTTTCAAGAGCACATTTGAAATAAATCATCCCTCATCTTTAAACATATCATAGAACATCTTCCTCTTTATTGTAGAATATTGTATTCTTTCCAGTTATCATGCATAGACATGCCTATAAATTATAATGTGAACCATGGACCATGGTTTTTCAGCTCTGAATTCCTCACATCAATCAATACACTAGTTAACTAACTGCCTTTATAAATACTTTCTAATAGTTGAGTTGAAATTACAGCCAATGGTACAAATGTTTTAAGATTGTCTTCAGCTTGAATTAAAAAAGATAAGCAGCATTTACGGAGAAGGGGGTGTTGGACGGGCATCAACTTCCAAATGCGGATTCCTTTCCTGAACATGAGAACATAGTTTTCCTCACTGGGTCGTCTTTATAGAATGGGAGAAAAATGCTAGACGGTGGGAGGCAAGAGCAGTTGTAACATTTACGTGTGTTCAGTTCCTTCCGCTAGATTGAAGTAAAGTTATTAGAAGTCTCAATACTATTGTTACCTCATCTGAAAAGCACAGCATTGTTATATGATAACAATAGTCAGCTATTATCATGTCTAGAAAAGTTAATTATAGCTGTTTATGCTGTTCAACATCATACATTGATCCTATTGTTAAGACCTGAATCCTAATTTCCAGTTTATTGTTTCTGTGTCCTTGGTGATAAAGAGTGCCTTCTTAGTCTCTCAACTTCTAATACTTAACACAGCTCACGGTCCATTCTTTATCCTCAGTATATATTTGTAAAATGAATATAGAGGCTTATTTGAATTATAACACTGCCGCTTGCAAGTGTAGAACTCATGATACCCCTTGATGAATTTTGCCATTACATGTGACTTTTAAAATCTTTAACTTTATTATAAATAAAAATTAATATTATTGATAAATTTCATGGATGGACTTGGAGAACATTATGCTAAGTGAAATAAGTCTGTCAGAGAAAGACAAGTACCATATGATCTCACTCAAATGGGTATCTAATGAACAAATTGAACTAAAAGCAAAATAGAGACAGACTTGTAAATGGAGAGCAGGCTGACAGCTCTAAGGTTGGGGGCTAAAGGATGGAGGGATTGAGCAAAAAAGAAAAAAGAGAGAAAGAACTCATAGGCACAGATAACCATGTGGTGATTATGGGAGGTGGGTGGAGGTGGAAGAGGCTATGGGGGGATAGATGGTGATGGAAAAAATAAACAAAACTGATAGTAAAACATATATTTTTTAAAAAAATTCTGGTAAAAATAAGTATTTTGTTACTTGAAAAAAACTTTAAATTAACATTATTGATAAATTTAACTTTTGAAGACATGATTAAGAGTATAAATTAAAGGTTATAAGCTTTTGCAGGGTCATTACTGTAATGGTTTGGTTTGACAGATATTGAGTTAAAACTCTCATTGTTATTCTGATAAATGCTTCTCAGACAAATTGAAAGAGGAATTAGCTGCTAGTATTTCATGAACCTTTAAAATCAAAATTAACATTAGTTATATAGACAAAAATGAACACAGAAAATAAAACCTGTTACTTCGCTAAATTTTCATCTACCCAAAGACAGAATATTATTGACAATAATTAATGTCTTTATTAATCAATCATAAAGTTGATGGGAATAGCTAATATTTAGTTTGTCCATACATACTAATTTCCTAGTTTCTCAGTGGGTTAATTGCAGCCTCCTCCTAACTTTTAGAAGAACAAAGTTGTGGTAAAATTTTGTCAATGTTACAGAGTAATCAGGTAGACTGTTATTTGAACTCATCTTTATGTTTCTATAATACCTGTGGTATTATATCTGCACTGAAAATAATTAATTCTGACTTAAAGTGAATACCTTAGATCTCATTTCTCAACGTGTCCCAATTTGGGCATATCAGTATTGAGCCTATTATTACTCAAATTTCTTACAATTCCCCATATCCATACTCTTACTGAAATGATGCCTTTTACCTCCAGGAATTTCAGCTTCTAGCAGAACCTTATTACTATCTAATGTCCACCTTGGTTGTATAAGGTCAGTCCTGATTTGGATGTGAAATATGTTTTTGAACATTCAGAATAAACTTTTATTCTCTTATGACACAAATCATATCCTATTTGTCTTTATTTGTTTGCCTGTTCATCTGCTTCCTCCCCCGCAAAAAAACATAAACTTCTAGACTACAGGAATTATTCTACCTACTATGACACCTGGCATAATGAAGTAATGATATCTTGTATGTGTAGTATCTTATATTAAAGATTTTCAAAAATTCTTGATGATATAAAATTATTTTATTAAAATTAGAGCTTTTCTTTTTTTTTAAATAATTACTTTATTGTTGTTCAATTACAGTTATTTGCAATGTCTCCCTTCCCCTCCTCCCTTCCCCTCTAACCCCACCTCCCTCCCTAGTCTCCCTCCTCCCCCTTAGTTCTGTCCATGTGTCTTCTCAAACTGCTATGGCTCGCATCTAAAATTGTGTTCCTCTAGAATCCAGTCATCGGGTGGAGAATAGGCTTGATTGACTCCTAAGGCATCTCAGCTCCCCTGACATTCATGGCAGCTTTG
>PVJI01004944.1:0-102378 GCA_004026765.1 Micronycteris hirsuta
ATTCTGAAAGCATCCTTATTACAAGGGATTTGAACTGTGCATCTGATAGGTTGGCTATCTCTTGGTCGGTTAGCTCTGGGGTTTTGATTTGTCCCTTTCTTTGGGCCATTTTTTTTCCCTTGGTGATCCTGTTACTGTAAGGGGGGCGGAGTCTTGGGGATCCCCTGTGCAGGGAAGTTCCCGGTAGTTGTGCTGGGACCGTAGCCTCTGGGGGCGGGGCCTGAGCGCACAATGGCGCCTTCTCCGCTCTCCGCACCCACACCGCCTCCTGCAAGCACTTCGGGCCCCTCAGCGCTGGCTCCGGGGGTTGCTCCGGGGTTGCTGGACGGGCTGCACCACTCGAATCCCCCGCGGGTCTCCCCAGAGAACTTTCCTGTGAGGCCTTTGTGTTAAGTTTTAATGTGTTCTTCATGTAGGTTCTACACAGGTCCTATTACATTTATACCTAGATATTTTATATTTTAGGTACTATTATGAATTAAACTTCCATTTAACTTTTGAACTTATATTGCCTGTACATTAACATTTGTGGAATTTTTCTCGCTTCTTCCCCCACTTTAGTTGATTCTTAAGATTTCTAGTTAAATAATTATCATATGACAATGCTTAATGAAGATTTTTTTTTTTAAGCCAAGATTGTCAAATTTGTATTTGTGCAACTCTAGTTATAAGTGTAAATTTTATGGCTGGGAGAGATTTTAAACGTCTGTATTCCAATCCCATACAGTCAGACTGTTCTCAGAACGTTCAGGCTCCATTTTCCTTACGAAAAGCTATGGCTTGTGAAATAGGGAAAGGAGCCCTCGTTTCTCAGGACGTGTATCGAAGTTCTCTTCTGTCGGGACATCACTGGCATCCAGAGACACTAACCCGCACAGATTTGTAGTCAGAACTGTAAAAAGTAATAAAACCAACAGCCAACACTTGTCGCACTTTCTCTGTGTCTGACCACCTGCTAAGTGTTCTGCATGGATTGTTGCATTTCATTCTCATGATAAGCTCGAGTGACTTTGATGAGTCCCCTCACTTTACAGATGGGGAAACTGGCACAGGGAAACTCAGCAACCTGCCAAAGGACCGTGGCCAGCAGGTGATGGAGCCGGGCTGCTCAGCCAGAGTCTGACTGTGCCCCACGCTGTACGGCTTCCCATGCCACCCCCCACCCCACGGTGACATGGTGACATGACCTACTTCCCAGCCCCATGGTCTTTATCTCTCATCTCTTGCAGTGTTATCAGATTCCCCCTGGACCAACACCTCTGGATCTTGTAAGGGCCGATGCTTTGAACTTCAAGAAGTTGGACCTCCTGATTGTCGCTGTGACAACCTGTGTAAGAGCTACAGCAGTTGCTGCCATGACTTTGACGAGCTTTGTCTGAAAACAGGTATGCAACTTTTGAGTCCTCTCGCCTCAGTTATATGGCTTACAAGCCCCTGTGGTTGTACACCCTGACGTTAACACTCTGCTTGGGCCAAACCAAACTGTAAGTTTTAGTTTAGTTTCTTGAATGATTGTCAACTGTATAATAAGTGCACCTGGCGTAACTGTTGTTTCCCACGAGGCCCACCAGAAGAACGTTTTTTTGCCACTATAGTCATTTCCTGGTTTTGGAAATACTTGTGGCCAGGCTTTTTCTTTTTCTTTTTCTTTTTAAATCTTCATCATTTCTCTCTCTTGCTGTCAATTCCCACATTCACTGCTAGGGTACATGGACTGAAATTGTGTACATTCTCAAAGTGTTGGTGTCCTTCTTGTGTGTCTATTTATTTTGCACAGTTTCCAGCATTTGTTTATTTCATCATATCATAGAGTGACTGTTGGTCTACTCTGATGCTATTCCCGTTCTCTGTGCAAGTGGAAAATTGCTCTGCAATTCTACCTGGGAGCACGTGCTCAGGGTAGCACCAAAATCTCTTCCTGACTTTTAGAATATTTCTTCTATATTAGAACAGTCAGTAGAAAATATAGGCTCCTGAGTGAATGCACACGAGTTGAGAAGAAGCACCTTCGGAGACATCTGCCATTCCGCGTGCTCTGTTTGCAAAGCCCAGAGCATTATGTAGAACTTTGAAGATGCCTTGCAGGCCACCCACCGTGCCTCTGGGCAACCTCACATTCAAACTCTCTGAGAAAGATGGCAATCAACCTGGGGCTTCAGACCACTGGGTGCAGAGATTCCACAGCTCCATAAACAAGTTATTCCTTTCTTTGGACATTTATGATAAGATGATTCTTTTAAAAATCTACCTTCTATTGTCACTGATGTTACTCTGCTCTTTCTAATGATATCATTATAAACAGACATTATTCCTCTCTACTAAGGAAATATCCCTCAATTTATACGAAAACTGACATCAGCTTCTTTTCTAGTTCTGATTTGTTTGTTTTCCCCCAAATAAGACAAGTTTTATTAGGTTGTGTTTTGCACAATACATTTTCCAAACATTTGGCCCCTTTTTGGGGGTGGGGGGTGGATTACTTTCCTTTGGAACTCCTCCCAGTTTCCTTAGTTGTGAGTCTTTGAACTTAAATACTGAGAACCTTGTAAACTGAATATACGGGTGGAAGAGATGTTCCAGCAGAGTCCTTCAAACCTGTGGTCTGTATTTGCTTGGCACTGAAGAGCTAACTAACATTTGATGTTTCCACTCTACCTGGAGCCCCTTGCCCCTGACACATGGTCTCAGCCCTAGGGATTCCTGATCTCAGAGCTCCTTGCAAAGTTTAATGAATCTCCTGACTGGAGCTTAGCTTTCTCTGAATGTAGCTCATGTCTTTCTTCACAGGTTTAATAAATATGGACTACAGTAACAGTTTTAAGGTCATTTATTCCCTGTGCGCAAGGATAACATACGCCAAATGTGGAAGAATCGAATGTCAAATCACAGCAAAGAGTTAAAGAAAACAGTCTTTGAGATTTTACTTTGCTGGCACAAGCACCCTCTAGAAAAAAGCACAATCAATGTTTCAGTGTAAACGCTGACTACTTTGTGTGTGTGTTTAGAATGTATGTGTGTATGTATATTTACACATGTGCATATGTGTATGTATGCCTTGTGAGGATGTATCTGTATTTATATATTTCTATACACATCATCCTTTGAATGCCTACATAGTATTCCACTGAACAGCTACAACCTACTTCACTGAGTCACTGATCAGCACTTATATTTTCCCCCTTTTTGCTATTATTAATGTATCAATGAACATTATTCATGCATATTTATATTTTTGTCTATTTTCCTTAAAATGAATTCCTATAAGTTGGATTTTGGGATCAAATGGTACATACATTAAAAAAAAATAAAAATATATTACAAAATTGCATTCTCAAAGTTTATATTTTTCTCGAAGGGCACAAGAGCTTTTCACTACTGTGTTTTCAGCAACTTTCATTTAAAAAATTTATATTCCTATTTTAAAGCCTTTTTCTGATCAGATAGGCAGCATTCTTACTGTTTAATAAGGTTAAATGCTTTTTATGTTTATTCCAATGTTTGCTTTGAAAATTATGCAATTGATTGACTCATACTTTGCTTATAGTTCACTCTGAACCCTGAGGTTTTAAAAATTTCATTCTTACCTGAAGTCAGTGGTTCCTCAATTAATCTAACTTATTAATAGTGATGCTCTTTGTTAAGCAAAGTGATTTTCCTATGGATTAGAGGAGGAATTAAAGTATGTTGGCAGGTCAAATTATCCTTGAATTGGGGGGAAAACCCACGATCTCTATCAGTCAAAGTAACCTTGGAAAAATGGCTGTTTGGGACAGAAGGTCTGGATAAAGGAACCCCAATCATTTAATCACTTGGGAAGAGAAGGCAGTGAAGATAGGGGAATGGAACCGGAGAAAGGAGTCAGGATGCACAGGTAGGTCTGAAAGAATGGAAATGGACATGCACGTGAAGAACAATGTGGTGATTGCTGGGCAGAGAAGGGCATAAAGGGGATACACGGTAATGGAAAAAATATAATAAAGGAAATTAAAAACAAATAAATAAATAAGTAACAGAATGGAAATGAAACAGTAATGGCATGATTTTCTGGAATGGCAACTAGTATCGCTTTACCTGCTTCTTCACCTAACAGTAGTACATCTTAGTAGAATATTCCTAAGGTACAGCACTGCTTTCTAAACTCATTGCCTTCCACTTAGGACATATTTTAAAAGACAATGACCTGCAGCATCCGGTAGCTCAGAGAAGGCTTTCTTGACCATTCTCCCTCAAGGAGCAGCCCCGCCCCGCCCCACCCTGTCACCCTCTGCCCGTGCTGTCCTGTTGTCTCCACAGCATCTCTCAGCCCAAGCCAACCTGCTCTCGTTTCCTTATTCACGCGCTTACGGTCTGTCTGTCCCATTGGAACATAAGCTCCACGAAGACAGGCTTGCGTTTTTCTTGTTCTTCACAACATCCCCAGTATCTGGACCGTGGGAAACATAGTAGAAGGATTTATTGAATACATGCGTTAACTGTAAAGTTTCTCAATGTGACAGTCCTGAATTTAAAGAGTCATACTTTATGTTCATGGTAATTTTCAATTAGACGCAACAAACGTTCATGGAATGCCAAGCACGTGCTGGGCGCAGTCCCAGGCACTGGAGATAGAAGGGAGAAAAGGGTATGTTTTCCTGCCTTGGAACTTCGAGTCTGGTGGGCAAAAATGCTAAGCAAAAAACAAAACACGCTCTTTAAAAGGAAAATATTACTTTTCTGAAAATGTCCTCTTGCGAGAGTTGAGCTGTGACCTCTCAGTGGAGTCTGCTCAGACAGAAATCCTCCTCGTCCACGGGCCTCCTCGAATGTGGGGACACTGACCTCATTGTAGGTAGGGCCCCATTTGGTCAATGATTGCAACTATGAATGTTTGAAACATCCATTTAAAAATCTTTATCTGTTTAGGACTTTAACCTCCAGGTGCATCTCTTAGTAGGTCAAGGCCATTCAGTTGCACAATCATTTATTTTTAAATCAAGCTGATTTCAGGGAAGTAAAGCTACTTTGGAGAATAAAAGAGCTGAGCCATAGTGACTACGCCTACAATGGTAAATACCCCATTAAACCTCAGATACCATACGTTTCATTGGGTCTTTTAGGACAGTTCGCCATCAGTAAGAGTTCCGTTTTTCCCAAAGGCGCTCCATTGTGTTTGGCTTTGTACTGGGACTTAAACATTAGGCGTTCATTCTATTTGTAAATCCTCCAAAAATCGTCTGGGCTTCAGGCCAACCCTAATTTCACAAGCAGATTAAACGATGTGGGATTTTCAGCTCTTTTTGTTGGCAACCCTTGTAAGCAATTGTGGCCTCTTTCATTTGGTTTGCGCAAAGCAGTGAAAGTGTTTTCTTGTGCCGACTTCAGCTGGCGGCTGGGAGTGCATGAAGGACAGATGCGGGGAAGTCAGGAACGAAGACAATGCCTGCCACTGCTCGGAGGACTGCTTGGCCCGGGGAGACTGCTGCACCAACTACCAAGTGGTTTGTAAAGGTACATGTTTCCCTGGAGTGGCTTGAGCCGGAAGAGAACAGAAACTGGAGGTGCTCCAAGACATCCTGGATATCAGGGATATAATATCTTGGATAAGGGTTCAAGAGGAGGCAGTGATATGTGCCTTTAGATTTCTCATGCTTCTTTCTTAGTTTTGCTTCCGTGAATGTCACTGATCTGAAATGACTAGGAAATAACCCCAAATTCCATACTTAGATAGAGCCACTGTAAGGAAGATATTTCTAAAGTGCCTGTCATGGTCTCAGGTCTGGTTTCCTAGAAGCAGAGCCTCAGAGAGGAATTCCATGCATGGAATTTACCGAGGGAATACTGGGCGGGAAAACTGTAAGAGAGAGGAGGGAAAGCGAGCGAGAATGCAGTCTCAAGTAGTTTCGGTGTGGGCTGCTCTACTGCAGGCTCTGGGAAGTAAATCCAAGTCCTTTTCCTTGAGGGCAGGGGTCCTGACCGCTGTAAGCCGAAGAACTAGCAGCGGCCTGAGGATGGGGCACCAACGGCTCGTGTCCTACCCCAGAGCCGTACGTGTGTGTGAGCTGACTTTGGATGCTTGAGTGTAGAATGTGATGGTTTTATTCTGATAAAAAATACTGGTCAGTGGACTACCAAAAATGTAACAGATACAGTGTCTGTTTTCAAGGAGTTTCAGTCACCGTGGTACCTACTTATAAAAGTTAGTGGGAAGATCCAAGAATCTTTATGAAAAGTTTGCAAGTCACTTTTTAGTGTCTAACTTAAGTCCTTCTTCCTAGCTGTGGCGTGGGACATTCAAGAAGAGTTTCTGTTGAGCACAGGGAATATAGTCAATAACATTGTAATAACTCTGGATGGTGTCAGACGGGCACTAGACTTACTGGGATGATCACTTCATAAATTATATAAATGTCTGATCACTGTGTTGCACACCTGAAGCTAATATAATATGGTATGCCAACTGTAATTGAAAATTAAAAAATATAAATTAAAAGATTTTAGGGAAAAAGTGTATCAGTTCTGAAACATGCATAGTGTTCAGTGTTCAAGAGGATATTACATTAATTTTTTTTGCTTTTTTTTTTTTAAGATTTATTTATTTTTAGAGAGAGGGAAAGGGAGGGAGAAGGAGAGGGAGAGAATCATCAATGTGTGGTTGCCTCTCACATGGCCCTCACTGGGGACCTGGCCTGGAACATAGGCATGTGCCTTGACAGGGAATCGAACCAGCGACCCTTTGGTTCCCAGCCTGCACTCAATCCACTGAGCTACACCAGCCAGGGCTACATTAATCTTAAGATTGGAAAATTTCCCCTATCCAAACAATCATTGTAACTGTGGATAATGCATAACTTTGAGAATTTGTTTCCCCCTCCCTTTTATTTCCCTATGTAGTAACTAGACCACAAGACCACAAAGGCTACTGGATGAGAAAATAAAGAAAAAGTCCTAGGTGTCCTTGGTCACTGAGTCATTAAACTTGGGCTTTTGTTGGTTTAAAATTCTAGTTTCAGGACTTTTGTGAGGCCCATGTCTGCCCCCCAGGTTATTACCTGTGGGGTAAAGCTTCCCGTTTTAAGGACCACATCTTACATAGTCGTCAGTAGTTAGAGTCTTGTTGACCAGGGAGGTTTCCAATGCTGTTTACATGGGGACCATTTCGTTAAAGTCTTGGCCACAAATTTTACTTCTGTTTAAGACTCATGATTTTTGTATGTTTTACAACAATTTAAGGTACTGTATTTTGCCATGTATAATGTGCACCCATGTTTTTGGCCCAAACTTTCAGGAAAAAAAACTTCCATTTTCATTTTTTAATTCAATTATTTATTTATTTTTGTTTAGAAACAAAACTGATGATCATATTCTAAGGTATTATTTTGCATACAGATATTATTGCTTTCTAGAGTTATACCTTTAATGCATAAGCATAAATAAAAGAATTGAAAACATTTATATAGATATGGAATTAGTACTACCCATGTATAATGTGCATCCTTAGTTTTCCCTAAAAAATTTGGCCAAAAAAGTGTGCATTATACACAGCAAGATAGGGTCAATTGTTTTGATAATTTTTATTTCCTCTAAGGGAAGCCTCAGTTTTGATCTGAGTTCTTTCTCTTCCCTGTTCTCCAGGGGGTAGCTCAGGAGGGAGAGGGTTATGCTCTGAGGTCTTGGTGGAAGATAAAAGTGAAATATAGTGTTGTTTTTCCCTTTATTTTTATTGTTGACATTATTACAGATGCCGCTATTAAGATAGCATGGTTTTTATTCCTGAATTCAAGGGCCGTATACAGATCCACTGCAAACCATCTATTTCATCTTTCAGCCACCATCCCTGCACATTCTAAGTTCCCCAATCTAAGGGAAGCTGTGCCACGCTTTCTATGGCTTTGAGATGTTTGGTGGCGGAGAAAAGAATGTTCCATCTAATGACCAAACAGTTTATTTCTGGAGGGAAACAAACATAGCACTTTATTCACTGATGTCACTGATGTTTTTATCTAGAAACCATTTAGACTCCGAAGGTTTCCATAAACACCACTCGGGGTTATTAAATCTTCGCTTTCTCATTGTGTATGAGTATACTTTAGGAAGCCAAACCAGACACGAGACTTTATTTCAGTTTCTTTTTAGATGTTGTCCCATAATATACATGTCAACCAGGACACAAGTCCTGGAGTTGTACTCATCAAGCCTCTGGATGGCATTTTTCATTTGATTCACCAATAAATTTACCCATTTCTCTCATAGGAGAGTCACATTGGGTGGATGATGACTGTGAGGAAATAAAGACGCCAGAATGCCCTGCAGGGTAAGTGTATTTCATGAAGAGTATAAAAATACACTTGATTGATTGATAAAATATCACAGGACATAGAGGCATAAATGGCTAAAAAGACATCAAACTGAAATCTCCTTATATAGGCAAACTTATGAGTAATAAGTCAAACGCTAGAATGTACATCTTGAAGTAGGGAAGTTAAAAAAAATTTGTCCAACACTTCTGCATATACCAGAGACCAAACATCCCCTATACTCCACCTTAGCTGAAGATTTCACAAAGTGAATCTAAATATTGCTTAAGAAGGAAAGAAACTTTTTCCTGTTTTTTCCCCAATAAAGTGCAGCTTTTGCCTTTTTCAGGGGTGGGGTGGGCAGAGGGAAAGATGCTAGAACTTCTCAAAAATATCTTCCAAGGTGGTAACTCCTAGTAGATGCTGCAGAAACTTGACAAACCACCGAAGCGAAGAGGCACCCCACAGCTCAGGGGTGACCAGCAGAAGGCACTTACTGTGCCTTTCCGGAAACGGTTGAACATTCATGGCCCCTTAAAAAGCCGGGCAGAAAATAAATGTTCAACAAATGTGCTTTCACAAATGCATTTGTTCGAGTGTATGTTTTGCTTTAAGCATAGCTTGGGGCATGAAACCCAAGTATTTAGATCTTGTCTTGATTTTGCTCTCCTTTTTAATGTCCATGGGCCACCTGAACTTCTTTGGACTTTTAGAATGGGAGGGCAGTAGTTTCTGACTGTCTAAAATGTAGTCAGTCATGTGTCAGGAAAAGCCATTCTAAGGGACGCAAACCTTGTTAAATAACAGCCATGATAATGATGAACTCTTACAGATCATTGTTCTAAATGCCCTTGATTTAAAATATGCCTTCCTCTTTAGGTGGCTTCAAATAAGATTGAACAACTATATATTTAAAATATAACAAAGGGACTATTCGATCAGATCCTGCCCTAGTTAGATGGCTAGTCCAGTCCTTTATTAATTAACTTTTTAGAGGTTTTCAATAATTTAATTATTTTTGCAATTATTATATAATTAAACCTAAATTAATTTTTACTAGTACTTAGTTCTAGTGACAGGAATGCAATTGCTCTTAATTTCATATTCATTCATTCATGTGATGAATATTAATGTAGCCCTACTGCGGGTCCAGAAACAGAAAGACAAGTAAGATGCAAACTGTGCTTTGAAACTAGTGAAGGAGATAAACATGTTAACAGAACAGCATACTATGGTAAAATATATGTAAATGATAAAAGAGGTATGAATTAATATCTTAAAGGAATTCGGAAGTGTGGGCAACTGATATTATAGAAGAGAAAAACTTAAGCAAGGTTTTAAAGAATGAGTAGAAGTTTTCCAGGTAGCAAATGAGAGAAGACATAGTCTAGGCAAATGTAACAGCTTTTTATACTGTTTGCTGTGTGAGAGGCAGCCATGGAGGGAGTACATTAGGGGGAGTCAGTCCCTTCCCTGGCTGCTTTATGATGTTGGTCACTTAACTCTGAACTTCAGGCGCCACAAATGGTACATGGCTGGATGATCTCTTCACTTGAGGTTTCATCTTGGAAATCCTTGGTCCCAATGATTGAGAATGAGTTGGCATCATGGAAACTCTGTGGCAATGATTTTTCTAAAGCTTTAATGTGTTCCTGTTTAAGGTTTGTTCGCCCTCCATTAATCATCTTCTCTGTGGATGGCTTCCGTGCCTCATACATGAAGAAAGGCAGCAAGGTCATGCCTAACATTGAAAAACTCAGTAAGTCACTTCCATACTGTGTTCTCTCATCTGTCATCCATGGTCTGCAGAGTGAGTGCTCAGCCGGGGGCTGGGAGATCTGTGGACACATGGCTTGAAATATATTTTATTATTTGCAATATGAAAGCGAAGGTTAATGCATGCCTGTGAGAGTTTATAAAGTGCGTTTCTCTGCTCGGAGTGATTTCTGTTGGTTCTCCCATTCTGATCTCGTCTCCAGGGTCTTGCGGTACTCACTCCCCTTACATGCGGCCTGTGTACCCGACAAAGACTTTCCCCAACTTGTACACTTTGGCCACCGTAAGTATTCTTTCCAAATGACAGAGGGTCAAAGGGCTGATTGCATCCTACGATGACTGGGAGGGAGATTTTTAAAGCATGTTCCTTAGTGTTCAGAGAAAACCTGTCTGTGTCCCATCTTCTCCGCCTCAGCGGTTCTCAATAAATGCCTTTTCCAGCCTTGTCGGTGGCCCAGTGTCACTGCAGCTTTAAAACCGAAGCTGCTTTTCCAGTGCCATTCTGTCTAAATGCACATGCTGAACCTCTCTCAAATACCACAGGCACTATTGTGTGTCTTCTGAGTTTCCAAGTAAAAATATTGACTTCAGGGCTGCTGTGTTTTCATTTGCAGATACTTCCAGTTCTACCTTGCGTTCTTCTTTAAAAACATGCTTAATTTATTTAATTATTATTATTTTTTGGTTTGGGGTTAGAAATAGAACAGAGAAAAATGTATTTAGAAAGAGACACTTTTTTGGAGGCACATAAATAAATTTCAGTTAAAGGTTAATTTGTTGTAATAACAACTGTTGTCATCATATTAAATCGCAACAGTTCAAAAGACCCAAATATTAATTTTTGTATAATATTGTCAAGTTTCTCAGATGGCTTAAAATAAGTCCATAGATAATATTTATGTTTGCTCAGACACATATAAAGGTTTTATTACAGAATATAAATTTGGAAATTAATTATTGCTATAAAACCTTCTATGATAAGAAAATGTATGATGGAACTAATGTGTGTGGATTATGATGTTGCTATTTTAGTGATAAATTTCCTTTTACTCAAAGGGGCTGTATCCAGAATCACATGGAATTGTTGGCAATTCAATGTATGATCCTGTGTTTGATGCCACTTTCCATCTCCGAGGGCGAGAGAAGTTTAATCACAGATGGTGGGGAGGCCAGCCGGTAAGTTTCGCGTTTCTGTGTGTGTCTCTGTGCCCTGAAACGTTTGACCCCCCAATGGGTTACCTGCAAAAAGGGTGCATATGATTTTTTCATAACTGGCAATGTTTCTTTTTTTTGTTATTCATATATATATGTGAATGTGTGTGTACATAATATATAGGGTGGGGTAAATATTGGTTTACAGTTGTGAATATGCAGGACGGTTTATTCTTGGATTATTTATTAATTACTGTATTATTTTCTATACAAACAACTGTAAACCTACTGTGCTCTACCTGTGTATGTGTACCTGTGTGTATATGATATGATGATATGTATATGTATCCATATATATGCATATATATGCGTGGATATATGTGCATCTATAATGTATATTTTCATATGTTTATGTCTATGTGTATATATACATGTGTGTATGTTTATGTGACATTATGACTATAAAAATGTGAGATGATAAGTATCTTCATTAGGGTGACAGTGGTAGAAATAGTGACCTAGGGATGAATTTCAGAAACATTTTGAAGGAGGAAGAGTCAGATCTTATTGATTTACTAGAATGGGGATACAATGAAAAAAAGAAGTGAATGACTATAACTAACCCAAAATTTTAGCCCAGATGACATGTGAACGGAAACAGGGAAACTTGCTGAAAAAAGGGAACTCAATGAAACCCACAGTAAATTCATTTTTTTGTTTAACCCGTTTTAAAAAAAGTTTTGGAAGTTCCATATAACAGGTGAAATCCAGCCCTGGCTAGTGTGGCTCAGTAGATTGAGCACTGGCCTGTGAACCAAAGGGCTGCTGGTTCAATTCCCAGTCAGGGCACATGCCTGGGTTGCAGGCCAGGTCCCCAGTAGGGGGCGCACTAGAGGCAACCACACATTGATGTTTCTCTCCCTCCCTTTCTCTCTCCTTTCCCCTTTCTCTAAAAATAAATAAATTAATTAAATATTTATTAAAAAATAGATGAAATCCTACCTTGATTCTGGATCAACAAATTAATACTTTGAAAGAAATCACCCTGTTTACTTCAGATTAAATACCTGGGCAGAAAGTAAAAAGGGGTGTAGGTGGCTTTCTGCATACTATTCTTCCTGTGACTATGTGTATGATTAGGCAACTTACTTTGGTCAGACATGATCAAAGCAGCAACCCAAGGCCGTGACTGGTGAGTGTGTGGGACTGAGCTAAGTGCACATGACCGGGGCAGGGGGATCAGAATCCCCACGTGAGCACATCCCAGGCTCACACAGTCAACCAGAAACCCGTGAGAGAAGGATGGCAAAGGTTCTGTCTCATTCGCTATGATCAGAGCTGTGGCTCCCCGGGGCCCCGGTTGGGAAGGAGGGCTGGGAGGCCTCTGGGACCACCATGAGATGCGACAGTGTCTGCACACGTCCCTGTGTCTACCGCCCCTGAGTGATCTCATGCCCGGAGATGTTTGCTGCAATCTATGGGCAGAGGAGAGAATGTAAAGTGAGAAAAAAATGACCTCTTCTCTGAGAAAAGGCCATTTGTGAAAAAATATTTATGTCGCATAATAAATCAGTATACAAGGATAAATATGGACTTTTCATTAAAAAAAAAAATAAACACGGGGAAACTTGTGTGTCTGTAGAAGTGTTTCTTTATAGGAGAGGTTCTGATTCTGCCGTCCTCATTTGGGCTGGACTCCCAGGCGTCTGTGATGACCTAGGTTGGGAGCAGAGTGAAATTTGTTTACAGGGTGGATTTCACAAACAAAGTTTATGCGAGAGCATCAGTTTATGTGTAAATAAAATGATTGAAATTAGAACTCCGTCAAGCTCTTGCTAGTTGGTCTTTTCTATTAATTTTGTCGTGGAAGCCGGCTTGCCTGGAACCACAGAGGATATAGAGATAAATAGTAATTTTATCAAATTGGATCACCTTACACCAAATGTTGACATTAGGTTTCCTCTGGGTTGGCGTGACTCAGAAGATGAGTCCACATAGTCATTAACTCGGCAGACACAGAGCAGAGAGAGCGCTGTTAGCCTGCCCCATGAAGTGAGGCCTCTGTATCCACTGTTTGCCTGTTTCCTTATTAACTCTCCAAGTTGACACATTTGACCAAGTTTAGTACTTTTCTAATGCTGACCAAGATTTGCGGTGAAACTGACTCGTGTTTCTATCTTCTTGAATAAGATGCCAGAATAATAATTCCGAGGAATATAGTACTATGATTTAGAGACATGTTTTATTGAAATTTGGCATGTAGGAAAAACATACAGTCAGAAACTATAAGAAACTACAGTATAAGAGTGGAAGAAACTATAAATAGTATAAGGAAAGTTGAGCATTAATAAATATTCTTAAACATTTATATCATCTTCTCAGAGTGTTGTACATTTTACAAAATCATCATTGAAAAAAATAACTGGAGTAGGGAAAATTGTAATACTATAATAAAAACATTTATAAAAAATAAAAATCTTAGGTAATTAAATTAAACTCAGATTACTTTTACTGAGTATTTAAAGCATGAAAGATATTTGGTTAAATATAAGATAAGAGTCAGATTAAATAGCAAGTAAGAACCACTCTCATCCTAGTTTAAAATCTAAAAGATGGAAAAAAAAAAGTAAAAGGTGGAGTGAAACATTTGTTCAAGGTCCATCTGAAAATTCCAATCTCACCATTAGGCTCCCAAAACTAATTTCTATAATTTAATTTAATTTTTTTAACCCTGATATAGCCACTTCAGCAAAGTTGACTCTGCTTTGAATTTGTCAATCTTTAAAATGTGCTATTAAAAGTTGCCACTCACTGTGTGACCCTGCATTTCTCAAACATTTTTTAATGGAATCCCTTTTGTTGTTGTTTTAAAATTGTATTTACCTTTTTTCTCATTACAAAAGTATGTTCAGTCCTCTTAATGGAGTTTTTAAACTGTGTTTGTTTCTTTGAAAAACCTCTGTAATGTAACTTTGCAATTTCTCAAACTAAGGTATCTCGGGGGCAATCCTCTGTTCTGTTTAAATTTGGGCTCCGCAAGGGAGAGAATGAATGAGACCGCAAGGGGCCCACTGCGGGCGGGGAGCTGAGAAACCAGCCCCCACCCCTCCCATGCCCCCAAATGCAAGTCTTCTAAAGCCGGATTTCGGGAGGAAGGCGTTTATAAGAGGAGCAGATACATCCTTATCACTTCTTAAGTTGCTAGACCTACTGTGGCTTTCTGCCAGTGTTGTGTGGTGCGATGAGTGGATCCTGAGGAAGGTGGTGTGTTAGAGAAAGAGAAAGCAAAGAGAAGAACGACATTAGAACAGGAGTGAACTTCTAGGCCAAAGGGAGCGGCTTGATGGGAAGCGCAAGTTTGATAGCATACCGCTTTTTGTCTGTTTCATTATCCCTGCTAGTGGGAGGCTTTGCTTTCTTCTCAGGAAAATTTTATCTTTTCTTTATGCTGTTGTTTCTTTTCCATATACTGCTAGAAGTCTGTATTTCCTTCTCTTTTGATTGTACTTTAACATGCTTAGGATGGACTCTGCTCACCTGATCCCTTTGCTACACTCTAATTTATCCTCCTATTTTTCAGTTGAAATACTTGCCCCCAAGAGGCCCTCACTAAGCTCCTTCAGCCCTGACTAAACTCAGAGACCTTCCTTTGGGTTTTCATACTTCTGTCATAAATTTGACCATATCCTTTTGAAAGTATTCACATGCCTGCTTTAGACTGTGGGCCCCATGGGGGTAGGGCCTCGATTTATGTATTTCATTAGTCTCAGGACCTACCCCACAGCCTGACACATGGAGGTGTTTCACTACTGTGTGTGGGCTGACTGCATTCTGCACCCCTGTGTGTGGCTTGTTTGCCTGTACTTCCGTCTTGTACTTCATCAATCACCGTCTTTGGCCCTAACCACCTGGAAAGACCCACCCTGGTCCACAGTCTCTTCTGCTGGATCGTCTGACAACCCTCACATCCTTAGTTTGTTCTGACTCTTGAATCTCAATAGTTGATTTCCTACAGGTTGAACTAAGGCCCCACCCATCCCTCTGGTCTCCCAGAATTCTATTTATTCTACCTCCAAGCTTTTGAAGGCACAGGAATCATTTCTCCGCAAAGAACTGCTACAAAGACTGTGACCGTGATTCATGGTTTTGGAAAAGTAGTTTTTGCTTATTTTCTTTTTCAAAACTTCTGTTCTTCTCTTAAAGCTGCATCCTTTACTTAAATTTGAGAAAGTGTTTTATTTCACATTTAAATCCTTCTGGTTGCAGTGGGAAAGCTTTTTTTTTTTTTAATTATTATTTTGTATTCCTGATAACATATCAAAAAGGTACAATATTATCCCCATGCATCCCCCCTTTTAAACTAGAACATCCAGGGCATAGATGCTGGGAAACTCTGTTTTCAACATTTGATGTTGAAAACTTGATCTAGAGATCAAGCAGGGAAATGTACTAAACTTGGGGGTTAGAGTTGGGTGTGTCTAAACCTAGAGTCTTCTCGGCGCATTTTTTTTAGCTGTGTTGTTTTACCAGTCTCTGAGGAAATTACATTCGCATTCAGAGAATCATGATCCCATTTCTCTGAATTAACAAGGAACTAAGAATTTGCCTCTCTCTCTTTTTTCTTTTTTAACTCAGAGACTCTTTTTTCACTTTTCTTCTTTTAGACCCACGATTCAGTGTCTTCCCCACCTCCCCTGTAACTACTAGATTTAACTTCTAAATGTAATAAGCACATGCGACCTGCAAAGGAGCCTTTATAGCTGCTTGATCTGATTTAACTTATGAAGTTTATGCCTCAGTCTAGTACCATTTGCTAAACCATGGCAGGTCAGCTTCATTACAGCTAGAGTTCTTTGGTTCAAGATTTTTAAATGTGTGTATGTATTTTTTTTTTTAATTTCAAGTACTCTATCTTATTTATTCCGTTTGTTCTCTGTTTGTGCTTATCTGACCATGCTCCCATTTTCTTTTAGAAAGTATGGTCAGCTTTACTTTTACCAAGAAGCAGGGAAGAATTTTTTGCTACTTCTTTTTTTTTTTTTAAAGAAATAAAAACTTCAAAAGTTTAAATTACCTTCATAGTTTACTTTGCTTTGTACTGCTGGTTACCTTTTTTCTGATGACAAAAATTTGGGGACTACAGGAAAGTATAAAGAACAAACGATCCTGATATTTCCATCGGGATACCTTTCGCACATCCACTTCCGTCTTTTCTCCCAGGGCTGCCTCCTTCCACCTCGCAAAGGTGCTTCTGGGGATCTTTTCTCTGGAGTGTTTCCAACCTAAAAGTTATCTATACGGCTTCCTGTTGCCTAGACAATGGCGACATCAGCATGTGTTCCACGATACCGTACAACATTTCAAAGTGCGGGGTCATCATTTGACAAAACTGCTTTAAAAAAATCCTTTAGAAAACTCCAGGTTGATCTTATATGTCATACCTGCCAAATATTGCCTCATACAGCTTTCTTGAAAATAGCAAACTACTCGATTTTCAAGGCAGTTGCTTGGATATGAACACTCCAGGCTGTGTTCTGAAGTTAAAATAAGTATGACAGTAGATCACTTAACACGAGACACTGGCCTCCCCAGGATCCGCTGTGGTTTTTGAGGCCCTTGCGGGGTGTCCAGCACCTCGTTTGACTGCGTCTTCTTGCTCACGGAGGCATGAGTGAGTGAAACTCCAGGACATGTTTGGAATCCTGAGTAGGCTGGGGCACCTGGGCATGCCAGAGTTGGTACGTAAGGTGGGATATACTCTGGACCAAACCCTGGATGCTGCTTGGAGCAACGTGAGATCCTTATCTCTCTGATCCATCCCAATGGGACCCAATTTCTCCCATGCTGATGATATGCAGGATCTAACAGGGTACATATGCTCTTCTGCCTTATCCCTCATTTGCCAGCTGCAACAGCTGCAGTTTGGGGGGCTGGGGATTTTCAGTCCCCACCAAGGAGCTGGGAATCTTTGCAGCGCTCTCCCAGGCCAGGCATCTCAGACCCTTCCGAGACCATGGCCAAGCTCCTCCATGCCTCATGCGTCCTGATTACCCCTTTGATCGCAAAAACCAAATGTTTTCCCTGGAGTCAGTGAGTCCCTCTCAGAGTCCGGATGCAGTGAAACCAGGAAAGGGAGTGGCAGCGATTCCTAGACCATTTTTGCTTCGGTCTGTAACAAACAAGCCACACTTCTCCTTCCCGTTTGCCTTCTAAAGTGCGTGGTTTTCTTCTCCCAGACTTCTGTTTGATGGGACACTGGCCATCTTAAGTTGTTTTTAATGTTCCTAGAATAACTGGATTACGTTTATTTCCATTATTGCATAATAATTAAGACTAAAATTGATCAAGTGTTTACCAAGTGCTAAGACACTGTTTTATGGACTTTAAATGTATTAACTCCTTAAAGCTTAGAACAATCCTATGCGCAAGGTAATATTATCTATATTTTAAAGGAGACTGAAGCACTGGGAGCTCAAGGAACTTGCTGGAGGACTACATGGCTGGCGAATGGCAGAGACAGGGCTTAGAATCCAGCTACCTAGATGCAGAGCTCAGGTTCTTAACTGCCCCTATCTGCTGCCTCTCAACAGCACGGGGTGGAAAGAATGTTTTAAAAGCCTTCATGAAATGCTTGGTTTGCCGAACTTATTCCAGGAACTCATTTCTAAAATTCCACTTACTAACATGCTAAGTAAAAGATACAAGGGAAAATCCCCAATAAAAAAAAAATAACCTTTTTTTTTCTTTTCACTCACCTAGTTTAAAACAAAACAATGCAAAGCTAGGCTCCAAGTCCCCCACATCTGGGTACCAAACTGGGATTCTCCTCTGTAGGCTTTCAACAGTAAAGAACACATATGGTCTACCCTTGGGTCCTTTGATGATTAGAATTCTGCCATACAAAGCGATGTTCAAAACAATGATCCGACAAGAAAGGTACAGAAGAGACTTTTGAGATGAAATGAGAGTTAAAAATGCTACTAGAATCATAGCAGCACTTTTGAAAGCCTTTGCAGTGAACATATCAAATAACATTTATGGAAATAATGATTCTGATTTCCAGATGTGAAAAAACATGGTTGTGAATAATGTGAAATTTTTGATGTGGTGTGGGTAAAGTGTAAGATAACTGATATAATAGATTTAAAAACTATTTTTCTTCTTTGACCAAAACTCAGAACATGTTTAAACCTCTTATATTTTCCTCATTAGCTATGGATTACAGCCACTAAGCAAGGGGTGAAAGCGGGGACATTCTTCTGGTCTGTGTAAGTTACCTTTATTTTGTCAATGTTTGTAAAATTAGTGTGATGACTCAGTTTATGAAACATTGATTTGATTTGATTTCATGCCAGTTAAATGAAAAAGAACCTGAACTTCTGAATGTTTTCTGATTTAAAATAACCTTGCAGTTATTTTTTCCAGAAGCCCTCTTTCCATCCCCTCCTCCTCCCACCCTCTCTTCCTCTTCTCTGTCTTCTTTTATACCCTCTTTTCTTAATAGAATATAAGGAAGATTTTTCTCTTTCGTCTATTCATTCTTTAGATTTTTCTGTCCCCTTTTATAGGTTTCTGGTAACTTGTCACCCAGGGAATGTATATGTCTTAGACTACTTATCGCTGTCATTTGTGTTATCATTCTCTATAGATACATTGTAATGCACCATGCTGATTTTGGTTCACAACTTTAAAACTCTGCTGTGGTCTCAGGCAGACGTAGTGGTTTAGAGATTGGCTATTCCAGACAGGAGACAAGGGGAAGCCTCTGTCTGTGCCCCCCTTTCCCACTGAACTTCAGGGTTTCCCTAATTAGAAAAATGGGACCACTCCTCTCCCCACAGAGGTGATGGGGAGATTAATAGTTCATGTTCGTAAGACAGAAGAAACTGACCTGACGCAAGTGTCAACATGTTGATTATTTTTAAGGCCCTTAGTAAAAAGAAGGAATCTGTTTCAACTTTCATGGGGATTTTGTTCTCACTGAGATGTTCTTTCCATCTTTTTATTTTTTTTGAAACCACCTAAAGCCGTTTCTGTGTTTGCCTCATATTCCTTAACAAAAATCTGACTATGCCATAATAGCAGTGTGCTGACAGCAATCACAGGTTTAAATTCATCCAGAATGGTGCTGCCTATATTCTCCAAATTCAGGACTAAAAGTAGCTTTTTCAGATTTGAATGGCCAAGTTGAAATTGGGTTTGGCAATTTGAGCTGAGACAGAGTATCCCTTTTAAAGTCATTTCTCCCTTTTTAAAAAAAGAGGTTTTCTGAGTTGAGAAATCCACATGGGCATGTTGAACATGACACTGCCTCATGTAAATGGCACGTTGATTTGCCGATTTAATCTTATGCATTACATTTTTTTTTTTTTTTGCGCCTTGACAGTCCCAGATGCTTCCAGAAGTGATTTCTTCTGTTGGACAACATATTTACCTGGCAAAATGGAGAGGATCCAACAACATAATTAATACTTAGTCCCACCCTTACCCCCCGAAACTGCTGCAAAGTTTCATTGAAAAGACCCAGCGTTCTGGCTCTGAATGGCGGTTTTCTCCACCCATGTCACACCTCTTATAGGAAGGTGGCTTCTGAGTCCTCCTGTGACTTCTGCGGTTGCGCTTCTCTCCTCAGGCCATCCTTCTTGTGTCTCTCCATCTTGGATGTGTCTGGGATCCATTTTTTTCTTTCTTCTTAAAACTTTTTTTTTATAACTTAATGAAAACATGGTCATGCTTCCAGTTATTTAATGGAATAAGTGTCAAGGAAATCTACACATAGTACACTTGGGAAAATTTCACATTTAAATGCAGATTCAAGCCATAGACTTAGAAGGCCTTCTTTTAACATGGGTCTGTACCGCGACCTAGAATTATCTTTGGTTTTTTAAGTGATAGTATTTCATTTCAAAATCCTCCTTAGCTGATGCTCCATTACATTTTTTTGGTGTTCATTCATGTCCAAGGGCAATGCTTCCTTTTACATATGAGTATTTAGGTTGATTCTAATCACAGCTCTGCCACTTAATAGATTTGTTGTCGTGGGTCAGGTGATTTAATCTCTCAATAAATCAATGTCCTCAGTTTTGAATGGGAATAGTAGCATCTTTGTTATAGGGTATTGTGCAGGTAGAAGGAGTTCACTTATTTAAAGTGCTTAGTAGGATACTTAACACGTAGAAGACAACCAATAAATGCTATTTTTTTAATTCACATTATTTCTCACCACATAGACTAGACAATGGCTATGTATGCCCAAAGGTAATTTGTTTTCCTTTATCCCTAAATACTTCATCTAGCCCTTCATTTTCCATTCCTCCTCTTCTGTCCAACCATGTCTAATGTACAAGGTCTCATGACAAATTCTGGATCTATCAGTGATGGTCAAGAAAACAGCATGAAGCCCATTTTCCTTTCTGTGTGGACATCTGTTCTTCCTTTGCCATATTTATTTGTGTTGACTCTGAATTATATTTTAAACACTAATGAGTAAGGGCCATGTCTTTCTGGTCTGTGGGTATTTCATAAAAATAATCCAGAATGCCTAGGAAATTTAGAGACCGCTTTGCTCAATGTCACATCATTTTCGAGATTGGAACACTAAGGCTTAGAGATAAAATGCCGTGCCCAAGGTCACACTCAGGATGAATAGATACTCAGACCTCCCATGTTGTCATCTTATACTGTTATCCACTCTTCCCTGTCCCCCCCCCTCGCTGTATCCCGCACACGCATACACTCAACCCCTGCCCAGAAAAGGATAATGAATTGCTTATCTTTCCAGGCAGAGAATGGTGACTCCTCCATAATAGGAGTATCTTATATCTTTATTTATATTCCCACAGATGCCTTGAACATCACAAGCTTTTAATAAATATTTCATGAATAAGTATATCATCTCTTGGGACCTGTGAGTCTAGTACTTAATGATAAAAGCTAACATTTTTCTAAACTCTTTCTATGTGCCAGGCACTATTCTAAGTGCTTTATACATACAATGCTTTTTGATTTTGCCAACCATCTTGTAAGATAGGTAAAGTTATTACCGTCATTTTATAGAGGCACGGAGAGGTTAGGTAACTTGCCAGAGTCTCATCATCAACACGTGTGGAGTCACGATTTAAACCCAGACATTCTGTTTTCGTTTCCTGCCCTGTGATGGTCAAATGTCCCATCCAATGAAGGCATTGAAGGGTGAGAGCATTCTGAACTTGACACAAATTCTAACAGCTTGTAGTTTTCCGCCAGCATCAAATGAGTTGATCAGAATCCATTTGTGTGACTGAACACCAATTACATAAAATAAAGCAGCTTCTAGGTAGGCAGTGAAGTAAGATAAAATGAAAAGGCATTCACTTTTTTTTTAAGTTAGGAAAGAATTCAAAATATGTAATTATTTTGTTCAGATACAGGGGATTTCTAAGGCTGAAGAATGAAATATCTTAAGCGATTAACCTGACTTGGCTATGCCCATTTCTAATTCGATTATAGAACATACTAAACAAGGTCACATTTATTCAATAGCTTTGGAATCTGTTTAAATTAGGACTTATTTTATGATAAACATGATTTTCTGGGTTGGGAGGATAGTTGTAGACAGAGAGACCCAGAGGAGTGGGAAATCCCTGAGCTGTCTCAGAAGGCTGCAGTTGGTGGTGGTAGCGAGAGGGAGGCAGCTGATTAGACATCCTGCCAACCCCAGCCTTCTACCGCGGCTCAGAAAATTTGTCTTCCTCCTTGCTCTCTTTTGCTCACATCCATAAAGTGTAGATGTTTAAATGGCTCCCCCAGCATTCCATGATAAATTTTTAATAGTTTCTAAGAGCAGTTTTAGGTTTACAGCAAAATTGAGCATTAGGTACAGAGATTTCCTATATACCCTCTGCCCCCTCGCGCATGCCTGGCCTCTCCCACTGTCAACAGGGCAGTACCTTTGCTACAAGTCATGAATCTACTTTGACACATCATTACCACCCAGAGACAGTCCTTTACACTAGGGTTCATCTGGGCCACGGTGTTTTTTACTAACCACAGTTAAACTTAGGCTTTAGTTTGAATTCAGCCCAGTGTTGGATGCAAGAGCAGAAAAGCATGCTATGCTCCTGGTTCGGAAAGAATAAGCAAATTTCCCTATAAATGAAGACATCACTCAGCTTGTGAGCATCTTCATGAAACTCAGCCAAGGATACAGGGTTATCATCTTAGCCAAGCATTCTCAAAGTGAGTGCCAGATTTAGGGTAATTATATTTCAACAGAAGAATGAGACTTAAACACATAAGTCATTGTGGATGAAGATTATACCCTTTTTGTCAGTCTCATAATTATATGTGCCCATTCCTGATAGATTTTTATAGAGCTAGAAGAGAATTTCAAGAATGCTTTTCTAAACCCCTTATTTATAGAGGAGGAACTTAAAGTTTCAGATTAAATCATGTTTCTAAAGGCATATGTCTGTTTAGAGATGGAATGATAACTAATTCTGATCATTAATACAAATAAGGCTTTTTTTTTTTTTTTTAGCACTTACTATGGGCTAGAAACTGTGCATGCCCTTTGCCTCTCTTGTCTTATTTCATCTTTACAGCCAACCAGTGCAATGAGTTTTGTATTATCTTTATTTTACTGATAAGTAAACTGAGGCCAGAAGAGGTCAGAGGCCTCAAAGTCAAGAAAGGTCACACTACCCTCAAGAGGCAGATTGAGGATATAAATCCTGGTCGTTCCGTGGCCACAGCTAACAGTTTCATCCACCGAACAGCAATGATTCTGAGCCCAGGGTCCCCCCTCCTTTCAGTCGAGTCTGATCAGCAAGGCAGGTTCCTCCTTTGACCGTGAATCAGAGTTTCCAGTCCCCTCTGTGGTTGAGCAATGTAATATGTTGCAAATGGAAATGGAAGTTCAAACACTGATTTGAACAAGGCCCTTCTGCACAACGAAGTGAAAACAGATGGTGGTAAATAGAGAGCGCTTAGCCTGGGTGCAAGGGCAAGTGCTCATCGGGCTGGAGTTTGTGGACACGCAGCCTCGCGTCGTGCTCTGCTTGTTAATACCCTACAAACTCCCAGCATGCTTTGCTTGTTTTACCTGCAGGGTCATCCCCCACGAGCGGAGGATATTAACCATACTGCAGTGGCTCTCCCTGCCAGACAACGAAAGGTATTTGTTCCCCTCCCCCTGACTTTCCCTCTTCTTTCTTAAGCATATTTTAATTTCAGGTTAGAATTGGGTGAAAAACTAGATTGACTGTGAAATAGAAGCACAGCGAAAGTTCAGTATTATTAAGTTTTGTGGTTCTTAGCCTTTAGTGTTACTTCCCTAAGGAGGATTCACTAGATGTAGGTTTGGGGGAGCATTTAATTACATGGATTACTACAACTGTTAATCCTGGCCACTACCCCAGAGTTTAAGGGAGTTCCTGGCTTTGTTAAATGAACCAACAACATCCCAAGGATTCGGGAAGCATTAAGAATGTCTTTTAGCTTTAATGGAGTAGCTCTTTCAGGCTGCAGATTGTGTGGCCCGTGTGAATTGTCACTGGGCTCTATTATGTTGAGGATCAAAAGCCTGAGTGTGTGCTTCAGATTTTCCTTTGTGACTTTTGATTCCTGAAGATGGTACCAGGCAGTTACCACAGTGGGGGTGGTTGTGGAAGCAATAAAAAACAAAACAAAACAAAAAACAAGAGCGTGATGTTTTCCATGGAAAGACTAATTGCACTTGGGAAATTAACCAGATAGAGTTTTTTCTTTTTTCTTTTTTCTTTTTTTTTTTTAATGTGTAGGTATATTTGGTGTTCTTTTTTATGTGTGGTTTGGGGAGACTCTGAACCTACCTATTTTCCTGTAGGCCTTCGGTCTATGCCTTCTATTCCGAGCAACCTGACTTCTCTGGACACAAATATGGCCCTTTTGGCCCTGAGGTTAGTAGCTTATCATCTATCTGAGGAGAACCTGTGTCCCCGGGCCACGTGACCTACTGACCTTATTTCATGATTTGTACAGAGTCTCTTTCGGTGTAGTATCTGCAAGGTTTATACATAGTTAAAGAATTACGAGCCTAAAAACATTTTGAAAAATCTTCAACATACTCGTTTCTCTTGCAGGAATTTCCTTTCAGATTGATTTGCTATTCAGATATGTTTTAAACGCAGTGCTCATGGGAAGGCTGCCCTCCAGCCTAGCATTCAGGCATTGGTCAACAGGTGAAGGAGCGGTTAGGGCTGGCATTTCCCATCACTGAGACAGGAATGAAAAGGACTCTGGAGATAAGAGTGGCAACATAAAACACTGCAACAGACTTCCAGCTCCCTCAAAATGGTCCTGCAGTTCAGATATCGTAGGCCAGCTAAATAGCTCTACTAGCCTTAGCAGGTATAATGAACAGGGCATATATTATAGCGTTGGACAACTTTATTTAATGAATTTTGATGAATATACCTGTGAAGCCGTCACCACAATCGAGAGTATGAACATATCCATCACCCTGCATCAAACACTGAGGAATCTTAGTAGAAGACAGTCTGTTTGTAAGGTAGTAGCCAGTATAACTTCAAATTTAGAAGGGGATGGTGATGCTTTATTACGTTTCTTTTTCATCTAGAGATGGAACTCTTCCAGTGTTTCAGCATAGATCATTTTAAAATACCATGAAATTTCTAATCTAAACCTTTTAATATTTTATATATTTCCCACTACTGTTTCTAACTAGGGTGGTGAGGTCTACACCAACATAATACAACTTGATTCTGGATGAGAAATAATTTCAAAAACTTTGTTGATGGAATTTGCCTTCAATTCCCTTTTAGGCCATGAGAACACTGTTGTTTATAATGAAGTTCATTGTGTTCCGCATAAGGATGAGCGGGACACGTATACTACAGATAACACTCGGTTTAAGTATCTCTGAGCAAAATATAGCATGTTTAAGTGAAGACAGTAATACCAAGGAGCCATGAGTATTTCTGAATGCTTTAACGTTAATTCAGTCGTGACTTTTTTAAGCACTGGAAACTAAGGGCTATTTAAAACCATTCTTAGTTTGCCTTAAATCATTGAAGTCATATAAGTCTGATGCTGTTTTTCCTATCCCTTTGATGTTTAACCAGTGTTGCATGATTATGAAACACAAATGATAAAATGAGATAAACATCTGCATGCACGAAACACAAATCTTATTCTTGTCAGAACAAGCCTGGCCGTTTTATCTTTTGGATGACTTTCTTGGAGATTAAAGTGAACAAAAGGAACCACACTTTATTAAAATGCTAAAAAAAAACCCCAAAACCAAAATCCTCTAAGCAGTTCCATGTGCCCTATTTAAAAGTTTGACTTTGCATAGATAATATCCCCTAAAAGGCCCTGCGGCAGAGGCAAAAGAGGGATTTTGGGGACAGCTTGGTACAACCATGCCTTTAAAAGCAGGAAGCTGGTGCTTGAAAGAGGTGAGAGGCTGCCCAGGCTGCAGGGCTGGTAAGTGAACTTAGAGATGGAACCTCAGACCTCTGACTCCCAGACCAGGGTTCTGCCCATGGGAACGTTGAACCCCGCTTCAGTCCAGGAGATGAGCACAGTGGTCAGCTAATAACTATGCTCAAATTCTATGGAACATTTTATGTCAAAATTTGGCTTTTTACAGGAAGCTCCTACAATCTTCATTTTCTTTAAAGTTATATGGCTTAGTAATAAACATTCTTTGTCAATGAACCTCTTTGGATTTCTAATATGTATAGTTCAGTTATAATTACTTACTTGCAAGTGTGTGTGTTTTAATTAAGAAGTAAACTAAAATGTTTTTTAAAAAAGTACTGAGCAATGATAAATGAAGTGTAATCTAGGATGATTTAATTTGCTACAGTGATGGTTCTATGCTGTTTGCTCATAAATACACAAATGGAGATTTTTCTTGTAGTACTTTTGAATTAAGAGTTGGAAGTATTCATGCATGCTATGTTCCTTTTAGAATTAATACCTCTTGTAACTGGGATATTCTCACATCTCTACTGGGTGAAACAGTCTTGATTAGATATATTGGAATGTATCTTCAGTTACGATAACCTGGTAACCTGGTCACTTTCTTCTCTTAATACAAAGGATATTTCCAGATGTCAAATATTTTTTATTTGGGTCTAGAAACCTTATTTGTACTAAAATTAAAAAAAAAACCAGTTCGTATTTTTAAAACACAAAACCAAAGCAAGCCAGCAAAATCTCCCTTCTGTTGTAGACTAACTGGTTTATATACCTATGCATCCATCATAAATAGTTATTATGCATGTAAAGATTATACTAGCTGAATGAGCAAACATCTTGTATTTGAAATTTCATTGAAATGATTCAATCTGGCAGAGTGCTGTGTGCTATACCACAGTTGACGTTTGCACTTTCTCGCTTAATATTTGAGTATCCTTTTTTTTAGGACAATTGTCAATGGCTATTCAATTAGGTGACCAAACATTGGGCTGAGAGTTGCAAGAAATGGCGTGTTGCTCCTGGTTTCATAGTGTAATGGTGAATGTTCAGAAATATGCTTGCTTTCGATTATTTGCGCAATCTTTTTCTCTTTGACCTTCTATGCTTTCTCTGTGACCCTTTGTTCGGCTGCTCTTCCAGGCCTGGAGGCAGAGCTTTGGCTGGCTAGTGACTACCTTCAAATGGCAAAGTATCCTTCTGAAAAGCAGGGAAATTTGCCCCTGTTCTTCCCATCCTCTTAATAACCTCAGGCTAAACTTCTCAAGTCAGACTAAGTATGGCTGGTGAGTGAAAACTTAGCTTCTGGGTACCTCTAACATTCGAAGAAGGAAATATATGCCATATAATCAGTGGATGAACACTCATTTTGACTAAATCCTGTTTCCCCTGCTGCTCCTCTAACCCCGCTGCAATCAGAAGGGCCGCCGCCTTCAGAGTCTTCGGAATGTTGAGGTCTCTTGCAAAATGGCCGGTGTCTGATGGGCAGACTTGAGCTCTTGCTGAATGTATTCAGTGACCATGAAATGGGGAACCTGTTTTTCCTTGTGCTTCTCTTCTCATGGAGAACTGCCTAAAACTAGAAGCATTAAAAACAACAACAACAACAAAAAAATGAACCCACCCAGAGTCTATGGGGCTGTGTCTTTCAATCACTGTGCCGGAGAGAGAGGATGAGACAAATGGAAGTGCCTTTGCAGTCGCTTGCTCTGGGAACAGTGAGATCGCATGGCAGGTGGCCTCCTTTGTGGATACACTAACATTGTGCCTCCTTCTGCCCCTCCCTGCATCTGAATGATTCTCCGGACAGTCCCACCGAGAGAAATCAGCTAGGTAGACAGCAGAGCTTGCTGCTTCAATTCACCTTTGCACCATCAGCAAATCAGGGGCCTGGTTTTCTCCAGCATTTGGGAAGTCCCGAACAGTTATCTTCCTTACTCAGTTTATCTGTTGGCCTTGACCATTTCCTAGATTTTCAAGATAAGATGCATAGTACTGCCACTCTTCCCACCCCCACCCCCCAAAAAATCCTGGGGTTTCTGATAGAAAGAGTGTAAGCAGACTCTTTCATGATATGTGTACTAAGATGAAGAGATATTGATTATTCTTTTACACTTTGACTAATTTTACAAGCAAATTAAAAAAAGACAGTTCTACTTATGGTTATCTTGTGGCTTGGAATTTCTCTGTACTGGAAACCTAAATTATCAGTGACAAGTTTTCTCTGCTGCTGAAAGTCCAGATTTGTGGAAGTACATTCGTGACCAAGGAGGATTGCTTAATATTTATGTTTTCTTCTCTCCTTGGTTTTAAAATTTGGCCTGTTCCTTGCCAGTAAAGGTGACAATTGCTTTGCTCTAGCTGGTGGTGTGAACAGATAACACTCAGATTCTGAATTGGAATGCCTACATGAGTCCCACTGTCACCTTGAAATGAATATGCAGCTAATTTTCTATTTAGTTTTCAGCTAGTAATTTTTAAATGGAGAGCGTTTCCTAAGCAAGGACCACTCTCTCCCTAGTGCAGAAGGTTTGAAATGCAGGATTTATGTCACCTTCAGGTGCGTCCAGGTGTGTCAGTCAGCTCCTCAGCCAAAAGAAATGGACATGACTTGATTCTCTGCAATTATATTCCTGTTCTCAGTGAGGAAGCTGTGAGAGCAGCATCAAGATCCCTTTCGGGGGCTTCTCTCGATAGAGACCCCTGAATAAGCCCTCTTGTCAACTTGTTCTCACTTAAGGAGCCTTAGTTTTCCTAACTAAGACTCTGCTGATCCCAGATGGCAAAGTGTGAGCTTTATTATCTGACCCAGAGGGACAGACGACTTCTGAGTCCAGACATCTCTATCCGCCAGTACAGGAGAGTAGTTATGCCTCACCTCTTCCTCCGGCTAAGAGACCTAAGAGGAAGGTTACCCCTAAGAGGAGACAGGAAAGACCAGTTGCTCCTCCAAAGAAAAGAAGAAGAAAATTACATAGGATGGATCATTATGCCGTGGAAACTCGTCAGGACAAAGTAAGTTTATCTATTGTTCCAAAGCTTTGTGGCGGGCAAGTCTGAGTTGAAGGTTTCCGTCAGTGCCTTGGCTTGAAACTCAGCTAAATACATTTCAGAAAAACTCTGGTGCATCTTCCTTGGCTTTGAGTCCAGAAGAAGCTGGTACTGCGGAGGTTAACACTGATTTGAAGCCCTCCTGAACTTTCAGTGAGGCAGGAAAAAAGAGCCTTCTACTTTCTTTAGAGTTAGCTGCCCCCACACTAGTATTCACAGTTAGGCTGGAGTGAACGTTAAGAAGGCCACTCCTGGCTTTGTTTCCCCTTAGTCACAGATTTTGTTATAATGGTTGGTTTGTAGCCTTGGTTCTTGAAAACAACCCAGCAAGGTAGCTCGGGGAATCCTCGAAGAAAATGTAGATTAGAGCTCAATAGAGAATTGGCTTAGATTTGTGGTCTGTAACTTCAGAATTCTGAAAAGGCCTTTAGGCTATAGAAAGGAAGTAATGGGCAGATAGAATTGTGTGTGTGTGTTACACATAGAGGTAATGAGTAATATCTAGTCTTTGCAGTGTATTCATAACAATCTACAGGTTAATATTCTCAAAACCTTCAGATATCTCCAAGGCACTAGCTCATTCATGATGGTCTGAATTGACTACTAAGCAGTGGGCTCAGGATTTTAGCTAAGTTTTCTTGTTTAGTAAAGGAAAATAAGTCATTGGCAAGGGTTGATATATATTGTGTGTTTAGTATTTCTTCATCCTGTCAAAGGTCTTAGAAGAGAGCATGTTTTTCTAGAAGCAAATACCACTTAGTCCCCCATCTGTTACTCCCTTGAGATTGTGCTGCACACATCATTTTGAAACTTGCACTTGTGACTTCTTCCTTGGGGCAGAATTTGAAAGGCGGACTTCCGCCATGAGGAAGATCAAGCTTACCACTGACTTTACTGATGACAGAGTATGAGGGAAGGTCTCAAGTCATCTGGGAAGATGCTAATGGGAGATAATATTATGTGTTTGAACGAAAAACGATATGTAGATCCCTTCTGCTCTCATTTCAGTCATCTTGGTGTATGTACGTAATTGTAGCTAAATTGTGAAATTCATCCGAAGTACTGTCAAGTCTTTGTCTGATGAGATGTTTCTTAAAAATCTTTCCATTACAGGGATGAAAGTGAAGGACAGGTCCCTAGTATGTGAAAGCATCCATGCTATTAGACGCTTCCATTTGAAACAAGAAAATAAGAGATAGATTCTGTTTCTTAGGCCTTGGAAATGTTTTCTGCAGAGAACTAAGTCTTTGTTTTGTTTAGATTTTGTTAAACTGAATAAGAAATCTTCTAGAACAAGATTAGTGGTTCACTTCTGTTTGTTAGGACTCTTATAGATTCGTATTGTACTTCAAATCAGCTTCAAAGGGACTAAATTGAGAAGCAATAGCTTTTTTCTCAGAAGAGGTTCTTCTGTTAAGACTCTATTATTCCCAGACTTTGACAGTTATTTGGAACATTAGATGGATTGCATTGTGTTCGTGGTGTTCTTATTTAGCATCCAGTGAAGGCTACCTTGAAGCTCGGAATTTGTTTTTGATTCACTTAGCCTCCATTTTCTCGCTGTGGTTCAAAGCCTAAATCTTCTTGCTGTGATTCAAAGCCTAGTGTGACCTCACTTAGGGAATGACAGACTTAAACAATCTATCTGACTTTCTGCTCTCAAAATTTTGGGGTTTAAAGGACATTGTTACATTTTAGAAAGGCCATTTTATCTCCAAAAAAAGAATTGCCTTTAATATTTCTTTTATATTTTATATCAAAGTATCTTGAAAGGAGTGGATGAGGAGAGATTTTATCCTTCTGGTAGAATACAAATAAATGTGCTTATCCTAGATTTCCATTCAGAATGGCAGGGAAATCTCCCTAGACAAAGCTCTGCCTCTCAGCCTCAAGTTTTCTTTCCAGAATGTTCTAGGAGGAGAAGATCTATGAGAAACTGAAAGGAAAAAAAAACTCGCAGGAACTAATTTGCTCCTTTTTCCAGATGACAAATCCTCTGAGGGAAATTGACAAAACAGTGGGACAATTAATGGATGGACTGAAACAACTAAAGCTGCATCGCTGTGTAAACGTCATCTTTGTTGGAGACCACGGTAAAGCTTTGTTTCTTCTTTGCTAATAATAGGGTAGATGTTTCTGATGGTACTGCAGAAAGGGAGGCACCTCTTTCCCCAGAATCCCAGGTTGGGCTCTTCATCTCTGTCTCTATTTTTCAGGATGGGGAAAGGTACCAAGCCATGACTCCACATGATGAGATGTCCTGGAGTGACCCTGAGTTCATTCTGACCAAAACCCAGGGACTTCCTGTATCTCCCTAGTCTTTGTAGGAAAAGGCTTCCTACAGAAATCTGTCT
Source organism: Micronycteris hirsuta (assembly GCA_004026765.1). Lineage (NCBI taxonomy): Eukaryota > Metazoa > Chordata > Mammalia > Chiroptera > Phyllostomidae > Micronycteris > Micronycteris hirsuta. The sequence goes on from PVJI01004944.1 coordinate 31,070, forward strand.
CTTATTAATATGTGGCATATGATTTGCTTGTTCTAGGAATAGTTTCCTCTGTGAATGTGACTTATTAGATGATAAGACCTCATCCCTGATAGCCATATCCCTGAAAGGATCCCACAGGGTTTATGAGGCTAAAAAATAAATCTAAACATGATAAGGAGGCAGAGACATGGGATTCTTGTCAAAGAAGGGGCACATGAGTAAAACTATCCCCCTGCATCCACTGAAGGAATTCAAGATAAAAACCAGAAGACCACGCTTTAGTTTCATAGAGAAGACAGTTGAAAGAGAGGAAGAAGCACTTTAGGACGTAGGTTTTCTAAATCACTGTACAAAGTAGAAAAATGCATGACCCTGTTTTTGAGGTGATCAGGAATGTCAAAACCATTGTATGATGATAGGGCTGGCTGGAGAGGATCTTTGGAGAGCATTCTTATTTCACAAGTGCTCCAACTGAGCTCTTCAGAGTGCCTCCTGCATTCCAGAACCTTCCAACTAAAACAGTAACCCTGGAATATGGGGTTGCTCTCCTTTACGAAGCCGTTTGGAGGAGGAACATGGGTTGACTCTTTGGTAGTTCTGTTAAGAATGAATGACAGGCAAATTTCCCATGTCAAAGCTCTTCTCTGGGCCTGAAGTTTTCTTTCCAGAATGTTCTAGATGATCTATGAGAAAATTAAAAAAAAAAGCTGTGGGACTGACTTGATTTTTGGTAGGGAGTCAATGTGACCCTCTGCAAAATCATACTCCACAAGTTTTAAGGGCTTCAGATAGTACAGAGACTGGAGCATGGGACATGGTTGATTCAATTGAGATTGCCAGAAGTGTCAAGTGCTTTTGGTTACATTTTGGAGCCAGATGTCTAAGAAGTAGATGGGTCTCAATCAGTCACATGCTAGAGCCTTGTAAATCTCGGATCTATTAACAGCTTGTCTTGCCAGTGTGTAGGCTTCTTAGATGAGTAGATTGCTTTGGTTTTGGGAAGCCATAGCGTCTCTTACTTAAAAGGTAGTATGGTGTAGTGTTTCAGAGCCTGGGCTCAAGTGAGTTCCACTGGAGTTCACATGGCACCGCACCACTTAAGAACCACTGGACGTGGTGTACATTAGGTGACCTTTCCAAGTCTCAGCCTCCTCGTCTGTAGACTGAGAGCACTAACTCTTCCGACAGAGAATCACTCCGGAGGGTGAAGGGTGATGATGCTCCAGAAGCACTTTACACATGATCTCCAAAAGCAAGAGAATCAGTTCACTGTTAGGTTGGCATGAGTGACTTCCTAGAAGAGGAACAAATGGGAGAGCTTTCCAGTCTTCTCTTAATATGTGTTTGTAAACTTCCCCATCCTGGGTTGACATTGTACGAGAACATAGTAGCTGTTTATTGTTTGTATTTTTCTTCCTGAATGTTTAAAAATGTTAAAAAGCAAAATATATAGAGCCTGGCTGGTGTAGCTCAGTGGATTGAGCGCGGGCTGGGAACCAGACGGTCCCGGTTCGATTCCCGGTCAGGGCACATGCCTGGGTTTCGGGCCAGGTCCCCTGTGAGGGCCATGTGAGAGGCAACCATACATTGCTGTTTTTCTCCCTCTCTGTCTCCCTCCCTTCTCCTCTCTCTAAAAATAAATAAATAAAATCTTTAAAAAAAAAAGCAAAATATATAATGCTTGTACTATGTTGGGATATGTTTACGTTTTTTTCTCTCTTAATTTCAATTTGTTTATCAAAACAAAAGGGCCTGGATCTGGAATCCCAGAAGGTGATAATTTGAATTTTACTAGATCCAGGGCTGTAATGTTTTATTCCAAAACCTTAGGACATACTTTATAGAATCCCTTATTTTCCCTCTTAGAGAGTATGCACCTACCGGACTGTGCACAGCAACACACTCAACCTTCAGAGCTCCTGTCAGCTCAGAAATTCTGTGATGACAATAAAGGTCCCAACCAGCCTCCAGGGCCTGCGATGGGAAGACCTGAGTTTGTTTTTTCTTTTATTTATTTACTTTTAACATTGATCAAGACATTTTCCTTGTAGGAGGCAGGAACCAAATCTTGGGTCAGGAGGGAGATTTGTTGGTTGAAAAAAATCCCCTACCTAGATTCTTTTTTTTTTTCTTTTTTTCGTAGTTAAGTTGCTCGCTTCCAGTTTTGACTGATTACATTGTTTACAGCTTGTTTTCAGTGTTATTTTGTTTTTCAGTTTGGGTGGTCACGGGGGCTGACATTTTTTTTTCTCGTCTCTTGTTGCCAGTATTGTTTTGTCAGTAACATCCAAGGCCACCAGTGGAGAAGGAGCGAGCACTGGTGATTATGTACTCGAGTCAGGAGATGTAGTAGAGAGAGAGAGAGAGAGTGGGGAAAATGCCATTTTGTAAGAGAGACATGGAACTGTATATTCCAGTTATTTGACCACCCCCAGCTGCGGGGAAAAAAAAATCGATCTTTTTCATAATTACTGTGAAAATAGGTTTAAAAAAAAGATTACTTCCTTTGTCTTGCTGTACTTGCCGAAGGACAAAATGATAATTGAGATGATGCCTTTTTAACTGCCTAGGGCTACAAGGTAATATTAAATCAAAGTCTGGTGAGAAGATCATATAAAGAAGCACCAAAAAATGTAACATCAAATTAAGAAATCTCAAAAGAGAGACATCCTTGTGTGAAGCTGTTAAAAACTAATTGAAGAGATGCCTGGATGTTATCTTTTTTTTTTTTTTTTTAAGATTTTATTTATTTATTTTCAGAGAGAGAAGGGAGGGAGAAAGAGCAATGTATGCTTGCCTCTCACATGGCCCTCACTGGGGAACTGGCCCGCAACCCAGGCATGTGCCCCAACTGGGAATCAACCGGGACCCTCTGGTTCCCAGCCCATGCTCAATCCACTGAGCTACACCAGCTGGGTGCCTGGATGTTATCTTGAGTGGCTGTGTTAAGATTTTAATTTTAAGATCCTCTGAAAATCCTTTTTTCCTCCCTCCCCATAGGAATGGAAGATGTCACCTGTGAGAGGACTGAGTTTTTGAGCAATTACCTGACGAATGTGGACGACATTACTTTAGTGCCTGGAACTCTAGGAAGAATTCGATCCAAATTTAGTAATAATGCTAAATGTAAGTCGATTCTTAAAATATTAAATATGTAAATATTGTTACAGTGGTAATATTCTAGAGTACATATGGGCTGGTTCTCTTATGCTTCTCTGAATGCTTGGGTAAAAATCTTAGCTCTGCAGCTTCTTAGCTGAGTGACTATGAGTGAGCCATTTAAACGTTAAGCCTCAGTTTTGCATCTGAAAAATGGGAAAGATAATAACAGCTACTGCTTATGGCTGTTGTGAAAATGAATTGTTGCATATTACTTAGAGTGGTTCCTGGAACGTGGAAGCATTATATAAATATTTGTTCTTGTTTTTATCATGGAGAAAATATACTTCATTTTCAGGCATGTGTATAACCATAACTTCCGTTTACAAGAGAAGGCCTTTTCAACAGGAGGTTCAGCCTTGCTCTTTAGCTGAAGCTAGGGAGTTCATACCAGGGTTAGCAAACCACATTCAGACCCTACACATTCCCCCAAATCTGGTTGAAGGGGACTCTTCCTCCTAATAAAAGTGATTGACAGCCCCCAGGAGGAGAAACGATCAAGCCCTTGGGAAGTGGCAGCTGCTTTGAAAGATGAGAAATAAACAAGAATAATCTTATCACTTAAGTTCTACACGTTCGGGTTACGAGATGCCGCTGACAAGAACTTGAATTTATGGACGAAGATGTGGCAGGGGCTGCCCACCTAGCTTTTGAGAAGCCCACAGCTTTATTGAAAACATGCTGCATTTTGAAAAAAAAAATGCTTTTAGAGGTTTTAGCCTTGAGAATAAGAAACCATTGGCATCAAGCTTTGGAAAGTTAAGTTTTTCCCAAACTTCATGCCTGAGTCAGCACGAATGGGAGCCGTGCCAAGGTCAGCTCCAGGCAACATTGTGAAATCAAAACATCAGCGTTTCTGCCTTCTCTTTTTTATGTCCTCTCTGTCCCCCACGTCCCCCCTGCTCTGCTCGCTTGAGACAGGCAAGCCCTTTGCGGAGAAAGGATGCAAGTCACTAAGCTACCTCTTGAGTTAGCATTTGCATTTTAGGACTCAGGCAAGAAAGCTCCTATCTATTTTGAAAGATACCTCAGACCTCAGTCGAAGTAATGGGGTGTTTTGGGGGGAAGAAATAATAGCGATCAAATGGGTATGTGATTATTTGTGTCTGTGATTTCATGCTGTGAGAGGCATTAGAGTGGGCGGTTATGAGTACAGACGACAGTGACAGGATGTCTGGACTCAAATCCTCAATCCGCCTGGTGCTCACTGTGACCTTGGGCAAGCTACTTCCACACTCTCTGCCTCAGTTTCCTCGTCTATCAAATAAGGATTGTTGGGAAGAGTAAATGAGAGACGCCCTCCCCTTAGATTAGTGTCAGCACGCGGTACAGCCAGGTGAATGTTAGTCGTGACCATGACGTCCGGGCGGCATCCCCGGTTTAGCTAAGTGCCTACACCATCTCATTTCATCCTCGTGGCCCTGTGTGACCCCTGCCATCCCCTTTTCCAGACAGTAGAGGTCAAGGCTCGGAGGGAGGTGAAGAAACTGTCTCCAAGTGCGACAGCTAGTCAGGGGCGGAGCTAAGATTTAAACCCAGACTCTCTGACTCCTGGGCTGGGGGCCTCTTCCGCTCAGGCACCCCGGGAGCTGCTAGCAGGGGAGGACCCCGTGTTTCAGAACTGGCGGACTGGGGTCCCAAACACGGCCTCTGGCATTCGGTGCTTCCGTGCTCTGTGTGTTCCTTCATGACTGAGGAACACGAACCTTCTCTGTCCTGTTGAGGATCGAGGTGTAGGAGGCCACAGAGTGCAGAGGTTCAGAGCATGGCCTGTCAGTCCGGGCGAGGGTCCCCGTGTGCCAGCGCCTTCCCCGCAAATGCCCACTGACTTAGTGAGGATTCCAGCCGTGCCTCCCAGAGCTGCTGTGAATGACCAGAGAGAAAGTGCCTGCAAAGCGCTGACAGACGAGGGCACACGGTGTGGACACGGTCTGGGTAAACCATCATGAGCCCCGTGATTACAGTCACGCGTGATTACAGTCACGCGCGGCTTCGCATCAGGGAGCCGCTCTGAGAACTGCATCGTTAGGCACTCTCATCGTTGTGCAGACATCGGGGAGGCACGCACGCACGCAGGCCTCGATGCCTCAGCCGCCCCCCCGCCCCCGCTCCCCCCGCCCTCACGCCCAGGCTGCGTGGGGTGCCCCTGTCCTAGACGTGGCCCGTCGTGACCGAAACCCTGTGCACGGCATGAAACTGTACTCATTGGCTTCCCATGAAAACATGCAAATAAAACTGAACTGCCATTTAAGTAGCATCGCCACATTTTAGCTTTGGATTTCATAGCTTTAGAACTAAGATTCTAAAAATTGTCCTTGAACTGTGGGTGTTCATACCACAAGCAGACTCATTCATGCATTTTCAACAAAGATTTATTTATACTTATTAACAAATGTTGACTGAGTGAGTGCCTACTATGCACAGGCCCTGGGATCCGGCAGGAAATGACACAGACGTGACCCGTCTCACTGGTGTTTCTGTTCCAGGGAGGGCTGCGTCGTGACAGTTGGTATCTCTTCTGAACTCTGCTGTCCTTTTCTGCTGATTCTATAATGACACACTAAAGCAAATTTTTTGAAAACAAAACAAAGTCCAACCAACCTACAATCTCCTCTTTCTCCCCACGTCCCCCAAAAGGGGACCTTCAGATAATATAATCCTGTCCGCCGTTTAGACACAGCCATCATTTACATAGTTTTGCTTTAGCTAGTTCAGAGTATTGACTAAAATATCCTTTGTTTGCTGGTAGTGAAAATGAAGGAGGTGCATACATGTGTGTGTCTGTGGCTGGAAGGGGCAGCTACCTATGTAATTAGACCGGTGATGTTACTGGGGAAACAAAACTGCCTTTGGAAAACATAACTCAATTTTGAAGTGGATGATAACTTGTTTCAAAGATCTACAGATAAATAGGAAGTTACATTAAAAGCCCCAAATGCCCAGTTAGTTCCTGATGTTAAATTGCAAATAAGCTAAATCCGGGCCCCAGAGGGACCATGTTGGACCGTTTGGCGCAACTTAAAGACACAATTCAGTTAGCGGTACGGTGGTGCTCTGGAAGGAGGAATTCCCTCTCCGAAGAGGAGACTCAGACCCAGCAGCGATATTTACTGTATGAATTGTTCCACTCACTTAACTGCTTTTCACTTACTGAAATAGTAAGTACCCACACACAATATAAATACATTTTAAACAAAACTAACGTAATGGCCCTTCTGAGAGGGACCAAAAAAAAAAAAAAAGGAAAAATTGAGTCTCTTGCTGCAAAAATGATTTCTTTCATTGATTATTGTCATCTCTTTTGAAATTTTTCTCCTCTCTTTGAACAGATGACCCTAAAGCCATTATTGCCAATCTCACGGTGAGTACTGCCGGTCACCAGGCCTCTGCCAGTCACCAGCGCCAGCTTCCGCGTGCTCCTCTCCAGCGTTCACCTCCCCTGCGGGGAGGAACGATTTCCCCATTGCCCTGCATCCTGTATATTTGTTCCCCTGAGAGCTTTCAAAACTCCTGGCCTGGAGACAGCTGCAAGCTCCCTAATGGTCTTGGCAGTGATACAAACTGACAGCATTTGATCTTTCCATTAGTACTGAAAAGTATTTGTTCAAGATTAAACAAATCCTTACTCTCTCTGAACCAGATCTGCCCACCACCCCGTTCCATCACTCCCCCACCCAGGACAGAGACCTCAAAAGCACACGAGGATGTAATCACTTCAGCCCAAACATGTGTTCTCCTCCCTTCCCGTCTTCCGCCCCACCCCTTGACTCAAAGCTGTTGAGAAAGACCTTGGGGCTTGAATGGCTCCAAGTGATGGTCCCATGAGTCAGGAATTTATCTTAAAAATGCTGTACTCCCCTCCGATAACCTCCCTTCTCCAAAGTTATCTAATCCTCTTTGAACCTGTTTGTTTTCCATCTGTACTCTTTGACAGGGGGTAACAAATTCCATTTACTCACCAACAACTTTTTCTTTGGCTTAAAACCTCCTTCAGCTTTCTAGAGACTATCTAAGCTTTTTTTTTTTTTCCTGGAAGACATGCCATCTGAAGTCCAATTTCCATTTATATTTCAGTGTAAAAAACCAGATCAGCACTTCAAGCCGTACATGAAACAGCACCTTCCCAAACGCTTGCACTACGCCAACAACCGAAGAATCGAGGACATCCACCTGTTGGTGGAGCGCAGGTGGCATGTGGCCAGGTAACTCGGGCTTGGCTGGCCCCGTTTCTCATCTTCATAACCAGTTCCTTGGCACCTGGCACGCCTATAGGTCCTCAGCTGTCATAGGAAGAAACCTCAGTTGGAAATCTCACTGTTCCTGAAGGTTTTGTATGCTAGATAAACAGTTAGCGCCGAGACAATACATGCCTATTTCCTGTGTCTCAACATCTCGGCGTCTCTTTGGGTCTCTCTCCTATTCAGTTTTTGAATTTCTATCCTGGCTTCTGTTATTACTTGAGTAAGTCTGAAGTGCGACTAGGGCACTGCTTTAGCACCCCGAAGTGATTTGATCTCAGTTAACAAGACTTAGCCTGTAGCCGTGTTTATAGAGGAGTTGAGAAAATGTTGTTCATCTGGAACACCTCTGTCACCGGGGTCATGCTTTATTTGGCATTAAGTATCACCGTTTATCTTTTTTTGAACTACAAAAGACTCCAGTATTGAAGAGACTGTTTCTGGCTCTTGAATTTTTGGTAGAATGCATCCTCTGGAAGCTCTAATCACTTCCAAGGAGTTGATTATTTTTTAAGTTTATTGATTTTCACCCAATCCTGGCAGCAACCCCTTCCCACTCACTCTTCTTAAAAATTTAATCTTTCTTGTATTTTTTCCCATTACCATTTAGTCTCCTTATATCCCCTCCTCCCAGCACCCACTCACTCTTGTTCTGACTTCCTCCTTAAGACAGTGTTGAGCATCAGCATGCAGTAATAACCGGACAGCTTCTATACACACTGTAGCTAGGCACTTTAACGAGTTTTCAAGGGAGAGAAAGCAATGAACAAAGGCCCACGCTCTAGGAACTTGTGCCAGCACAGCACACGGAGAGATGCATGGCAAACACCTAGCTGTCCTGCTGTTGTTGGGGGCACACAGAGTCAAATGTGCAGGGTTGGGGACTGAGATGTTGGAAGACCAGAAACTATTGAATTCATTCAGAACGGACATGGGAAGTCTTCATGGAAATGTTACAAAGACATGACCAGACGGCTTGGCCGAGTGTGTCCCCTGCAGGAACACTGATGTCTGAGAAAGCGTATTTGGTGCAGCTGGTAGGTTTGCATGAAGTCACCCTGGTTGCAGAGTGGAAGGGAAATGAAAGATGATGGTAGTCGAGCAAATTAGCATAGACCAAAGCCAGAGATCTTAATTAGCAGTAAATCTTTTAAACTCCTGCATGGTTGGATTTAGTGCATATTTTATTCACTCAAGCCAAAATTACTTTTCCTAAGGGTGAGGACCCTAACGATTAATTTCTTTATCTTTCCCCAAGCACTTTACTTCCATGTGATGTACCCTGTAGGTACTTAGGAAATATTTGTATGAATACACATGAAAGTTTTTGGAAAAGTGCTACATAACACTTAAACAAAAGGCATCTTCTTGTCACAAAGAAGGTCAAGTGGTATTGATGTGTAGAGGGAGGTGGCTATTTTCCATTTCTTATTGAGATAATTCTCTGGGTGAGGCTGGGCTTTTGTTAGATGTGTCACTATTTCTGTTAAATTTACCACTCAGTTATAATCTTTAGTTGTTTTATATCATAGGTAAAGTTGTATGCAAACATTTTTGTAGAACACAGATCTCCATTCGTTGATTAAACATCACGTATTTAAAAAGTGCCTACTATGTGTTTGGCATTGAGCCTCATGAGGGATATGTAGAAATTAATTCGCAAGAGTGGAGACTCTTATGATCTTGGAGCTGCAGCTCGCAGGCACACAGAACATTGCCTATGATTGGTGCATTTTTTCACGCAGGCACAATGTACGAGGAGGGCACCATGTCTTCTGTTCAGAGGTCCTCATTTGCCCTGGGCTCATTGTCAAAGCAAAGGCACTTGGGAGACATGAACAGCATCATCCTTTCATCTCCACAGGACTGATGCAATTAAAATAGAAATAAATATGCTTGTGAAACTTCTTCTTAGAGATTCTTCGAGCACTGAAATTGGCTCTTTATCACAGCAATTTCCCGTGAAATCCTGACTGATGATGCAATTGTTTCAATGTAGGAAACCTTTGGATGTTTATAAGAAACCATCAGGAAAGTGTTTTTTCCAGGGAGACCATGGCTTTGATAACAAGGTCAACAGCATGCAGGTATGAGAATTGAGAACGTGTTTTCGTGAATCTCAGGAGGGGTGGGGAACGGTGGTGTGAGTGAAGTTACGCCATGTTCGTAAAGAGGGGAAGGGCTATACAGAATGTGAGCAGTGTCTAATCGTTTATGTTTTCTTATCTTTGGAAGACTGTTTTCGTAGGTTATGGCCCAACATTTAAGTACAAGACTAAAGTGCCTCCATTTGAAAACATTGAACTTTACAATGTGATGTGTGGTAAGTCACTTCTTAATCAACACCATTGAAACACCCATCCTGAGTTAACATATGAACTTCCCCAATGTCAAAGAAAGAAATGAGGTGCCTTTTTTTCTGGGACCACCTCATCCCCCTGCAAAAAAAAAATATTGTAACTTGCCGATTGGTTGGAAGAACAGAATATCATCCCCTTCTATGGATTCTTTGTCTTCCTCCACCCGTTGACTAATGAGGACTTTTCACAGTGTTGCTGTTGGCAGCCGTGGGCTGGTCCAACATAGCGTTACAGTGTGACACCCCGGTCAGAGGTGGTGAAGCAAGAGTTCGGCACAGAGCTTTCTCCCACCTCCACCTCTCGTTCTGCAGCCCTGTTAAAATGTTGCCAGCTTGCATCCTGGCCAGCTATTTATGTGCTCCTAATTATTTTTCTTCCTTGAACTTCTCGTTGCTGAATGAGGACAACTTTTCCGATTTGGTCAGGGAGTGCCAGTCTGGTGGTTAGAGGGGGAGTCTGAAAGTCGGGTCTCCTGGGTTCTCTTCCCATCTTGGCTGCTGGCTCTCCCCTGCCCTGCCTCTCAGCTTAGGCAAGTCACTGTGTGCCTGCTTGGCAGCCATTCACTTGCTATGAAATCAGCCTGTTCATTTCACAGCGGCGCTTTGAGGCACGGGGCCAAAGCCTCCTCTTGTCCCCATGCTTCTGTGGAGTGCACGAGAGGGCAGGCCAGAGGTTATTTATTGATTACAAGACTTGTTTCAAAGTTCGGGTTTCGGGGTTTCACAGAGATGCAGAAAGGCAGACACCGGTAGCCTTCGGGCTCCTTCATTTTTTTCTCTTTGGGTCTGTCACTCCCTGAGCAAGCAGTGCCCGTGCTGCTTCAGAAAGCTGTGGCGAGACGGGGCCAGGCTAGAGAATGCTTCAGGGAGTAAGAAAGGGGTGCATACTCCCCGAAGTTGGTTTTATCCCGTTCTGGTTTGTGTTCAGAGTTTTCAGACCTTTAGAAGGTGAACGGTTTTGGCTCTCAACATGTCTCCTCAAAAAATATTTATGACCCACCTAGCATCTTCTCTTTCTTCTCGCCAGATCTTCTGGGGTTGAAGCCAGCTCCTAACAACGGGACGCATGGGAGTCTGAACCACTTGCTGCGTACGAACACCTTCAGGCCAACCATGCCAGAGGAAGTCACCAGGCCCAGCTACCCAGGGATTATGTACCTTCAGTCTGATTTCGACCTGGGCTGCACCTGTGATGATAAGGTAGAGCCAAAGGTAAAAATAATCGTTACGTTTCTCCTGGAGGAGGTTGTCGGGTATTGCCCACTGGAACTTCCTGTGATCTGTCAACGGTCAGCATCTGTGCCATCCAGAACGGTAGTAATCGCTGGCCAGATGTGGCTTTTGAGACCTTGGAGCTGAATTTTTAATTTTGTCTAATTTCATCATGTATGTTGAAAGAGCCATTTGTGGCTTGTGGCTACCCTGTTGGACAGCACAGGTATAGAAACTGATGGGAAGAAAGTAGAATTTGTGATGTTATTTCGTGGGTTCAGAATTCCCAGCCAAAGACTTTCTTTTTTGCAACCCGGATCGTGTGTTTATCAGTTGTGGTCCCAACAGGAAACAGATGGCCCATGCAGAAGAGGTTTTAAAGAGAATTTAAAGGGATTGTTTCAATCATGTTTAATGAGAGGACTATTAATACAGGCTGAGCAGGGTAGAAGGATGTCATTGAGGGATGGTGATGTACCAGGGGGCTACACGGGACTGTTCCTAAGCCTAATCAATAACAGGAGGGAGCAGTTATGAGAACATGGACAGCTATGTAGGCAGGTCCTAAGGAATTTGGTGGATAGGTGCAGCCAATGCACCATAACCTTGCAAGGAGGAAGCTGGAGGAGTGAACACCCCCTGTTGTCTTTCCTTTCGTTCCCTGCTGGTGCCTCCTATTGGTGAAACCCAAAAGGAAGCCCAAGGGCAAGCTCATGCTTTTGATGATTTTGATGCTGTTCTGAGAGGTCAATTTCTCAGGGAACAGGGTGAGTAGGGAAGGGTGCAGCACAGGTGAGGGTAGGGGTGGTGCACATAGGGGCTACCCAGCACATTCTGTTTGGGCAGTTTTGAATTCCAAACCAACTACTAGTGTTAAGCAATAATTTGTTCATCAAAGGCCTTCATAGTTGCAAATCAGTGCTTCTGACCGCAAGAAATAATCGTATTACCACACTGAGTTGGTGTGATTCCAACACAAAGCAAAGAAATAGATTATTTTTGCATGTGTGGTTTTATTATGGGTAAACCTGTGATCTTTCTATTATACCTTTAAGAAATGTGAAATAGTTCTTCTAGTGTCCCCTCCCCATTCCTATCATTGCTGCCTTCCAGAATTCCTAGGGGCCTGGGAGCCACAGTTTGGGAAGCTCACCATTGGAGGAATTCAGTTTGCCCTTCACCCCCTACCTCCCCTTCTTGTCCTTCTAACTTTTGCTCCTGATGAGAGCCAATGAGGGTAATTACTGTCAGATCTCTGCTGGAGAATTTGCATTGCCAAAGTCAACAGGAAGTGGTTTGCGAAGTGGATTCCAAAGATAACCTTAGAGGAATCTATTAGTTGTATCTTGTTTTCTGAATTATCGTTTTTCTAGAGAACAAGAAATATTTGGGATATGTTAGAGGAATAATGGATTGTCTTTATTTTGTCTATGGGTTTTTTCAAAAGACTACCTTCCTTTTCTTAAAAAGGAAAACAAAAAACAAACAAACAAACTAAACCCCTCACACATACCCAAAAAGTATAGGGATTAATAAAATGACTGTCTCAAAACACACATCATGAGAAAGAAAACATAACAGATTCCGTGGAAACTCCCTGAGTACCTTCCCTGCCCCCAATTGCACTTCTTCCTCCCTATTCCAAAAGAACTAGTATCCTGAATACAGTGTACACTTGTCATGGGGGTCTGTACTTCTATCCTGTACACCTATATGTCTTAACTGATATGTTGGTTAATCTTTAGTATAGTTTTCTAAAATAACCTATAGTATAGTTTTGCATAATATAATTTTTATGTAAGTGCTAATAAATTAAATGTGTCCTGAACTCATTTTGTTCATCATTGTGTTTTTTGAGATTTAGGCATGTTAATACATCAAGTTTTAGCTCATTCACTTTTACTTTCGATAGTTAATATTTAATTGAAAAAATATATCATAGTCATTTTATTCATTTTCTCATTTGAGAACATTTGGTAATTTCCATTGTTAGCTCCTCGTACAATGCTAAAATACCCATGATTGCAAATGTCTTCTTTTTCTTAAAGATTTTATTTATTTATTTCTAGAGAGAGGAGAAGGGAGGAAGAAAGAGGAAGAGAGAAACATCAATGTATGGTTGCCTCTCGCATGCCCCTAACTGGGGACCTGGCCTGCAAACCAGGCATGTGCCCTGACTGGGAATTGAACTGGCAACCCTTTGTTTCTCAGGCTGGCACTTAATCCACTGAGCCACACCAGCCAGGGTGCAAATGCCTTCTTGTATATGTATTCTAGATATGTCTCCAGGATACACAGTGAATGACAGAGTTGCTGAACCATTACTTTTCAGAATTGCTGAGTCATTACCTTTTCAGCTTTGGAAAAAGTTATTCTAAAAATTCATTTAGAAATCACTTTAATGTACCTGGGGATTACCCTGGAATGTCGAGGTACTGTTCTAATTAATTTACATGTATGTGCCCAAATAATCACCATTACCAGTGTAGGAGGTTTATACCATGATTACTCGGTTTTTAGAAAAAGAAACGAAGTCGTGGAACTACCTGGAAGTCCGTGGAACTACCTGGAAGTGGAAGTCAGTTTGAGATATAAAACAGTGATTCCTCTACAGAGTTTAAAATATTGATGGTGTTTCACATCTCATTTTGAATTTAACAGGCTACTAAGTGGAGACAAGCATACAGGAAAGAAGGACATTTCTAATTTGCTTTCTTTTCTCTTTCTTTTTCTGGCTTTCAAACATGAAGAACAAATTGGATGAACTCAACAAACGCCTTCATGTAAAAGGGTCTACCGAAGGTAAGGGACCGATGGAGAAAGCAATGAGAAAAGTTTTGTTCTTTAATTATAAAGAGACTCATTTACTTCATAGGGTAAGCGCAATATTTGTTAAAATTCAGATTTTGGATTGTGAAAATGATTTCAATGTCCATCTGGCAAAGGGTATTGGTTTGTTCTATGTACACAGACGCCAGCTGTGTAATAGACAAATTCCATTCCATTTGTTTTCCTAATAACTTGTAAGCCCTTTGAAAAACAAACGTCCGATTGCGTAGCTGACGGGTCACACATTAAGGTGCGGGTGACACTTCTGTGAAGGGACTATAAGTCACGATTATAAATAATAGCACCTGGTACCTACCCTGTAGGCCAATTACACAGAGAGTCAGCATGTGTGTTGTGTGGGGAGAGATGGACAGAAGGAACCAAATCAGAACTCGCTTTTCACACAAGGACCATCTTGCGCCTTAACTTATTCTCTTATTTTATGTGCGATGATACTGCGTGGATTAGTCAACTTTCACAAGCTTGTGATAAAAAAGGACTTCAGTGATTTGTACCAAGAAAGGTGCAGTGTTTGCTCACATTTCAGTGTGCTGACAGCAATAGGCTGTGTGTGGTTCTGCCTCAGTGTGCTCATTTTTCTGGTCTCTGGGCAGAAAGACTAGCCCTTGACTGGAACCTACAGAGGGAAGGAGCAATGGCAGAACCGTGGGATGGGTCTCAAGGCTTCGGCTTTTATGAGGCATTCGTTAACCTCACAGCTCACCGGCGAAAGCAGGGTACATGAAAACAGTGGAGTGGGGAACTTTGTCCTTGGGACAGAGACGCTGCTCTGTAAGTTGTGCGGCAAGGGGTGGAAGTAATAATTCAAGACAATAATGCCTCTGCCCCACAAGCCCTTTTATCTGGTTTTGAAACTCCAGAAAATTAGAAGAAATTGGAAGAGGAGGGAAGTGCTCTGTTGCAATTTATTACAGTAGATGGGATAGTATCTTGTAACAACAAGGGAATGACTAAAAGTATATTAAAAAGTAAACAGATCGCAAGCACAGCAGCCCGTCACGCAGTGAAGAGGCACAGAGTCCACTTCTCCCAAGAGCAGGACTGGAGTTATTAGCTTACATATGGTTCTGTTTATCACATGTGCTGTTTCCAATCTGATTAAGTAAAGGTTAAGGAAACCAGTAGAAGATTTTATTTACTTATTTTCCCTCTTTATAAAGCTCTTCATCTTCTTTCTTCTTCCCTTTCTGCATCGCCCACCCCCCACCTTCTCTCTTTGATCGCAGAACACACAGACTTTTTGACATGTAATTGGATGAACGCAGCTTTGAAGATAGGACTTGGTTGGTGGAAGGAACACAAATCCTTCACAAACGCTAGAAGTGATGTGACATGTTTGACATCTAACCTCCGGTGGACTAAAGTGTCATTATAACTAGTGACATTGGAATATTGCCAGGGTCCATGGGTTGCAGAGGCTCATGATTTGAATTTTTCAAATATACTGAGATGTTTCTCTTCTAAAAGTCACTGACAAAACAGGGAATTGTGATAACTTCGAATCGACTCCCATGTTTTTGCTGATTCAAGCTCTGGCTCCTCCTGGCACTACCATGCTTCTGTCGGGGGGAAAAAGAATCGGCATTTAGTTTGTTGGTGGCAGAGTGGCAAAACCATACCCACGGCTCAGTGTAAACAGTAGCCTCACACTTCAGAGTGTGAAAATAAGAGGCATCTTCTCAGTGAGTCAGCCCTTCATAGATGGGAGGACCTATTGTCAGTGATTTATACCAAGAAAGGATACCCACTCTCTGCTTGGAGGTGCACCCAAGTGTCTTATTTCAAGATGGTTTTACATCACTGAAACTTAAAACTCATGTGCTGTCATGGACACGGACCCTCACGGGTATTTGTTGAGTGCTCACCCTAGGTTGGGAGTGGATTTCTCTGAGACATCTGGTTCTGTCAGCTGCATCACCAACGGTCTCCTAGATATGACATCACATTGATGACAGAAAATATTAGGGGAAGACCCTGATAGCATATCACCACGGTCAGTTCACGGCCTGTTGGGTTAGCCTTTCATGACACAAGAGAGACTTTAAAACTATTACATGAAATAAAAATAATTGTATTTCATTGTCTTACTATGTGCAAAGCATTTCCGTGTTTAGTGTCTGGAATAGGTATGAACCTCAGCATTTGCTCTCCCATCTTTTTCCATCTCTCTGTCTCTTGGTCTTTGTCTGCCTCCTTAAGGGTCCTACCTGAGTCATTTCTTCAGCGGCTAAGAAACATTTTCTTGATCAGAGTTCTTTCAGGTCATTATGGTGTTCCCTGGGTCATAAATCTAGTCCCCTCCCTCAGGTATTTAGTACCTGCTGGATGCTATCTACTCCATTATCTATACTGGGGTAGAACTTCACGACTTCGAGTCACTGTGTGTGTGAGTTCATGTGTGTGTTAGGAGTAAATGCTTCCCCTTTCTGGATATCTTTGACTATATATTTAGGCTTTTAGGCATTTTTCAGACCTAAAGTTCTATACAAATGTAAAGTTCTATTATTTGTATTCCAGATTTTTAAACACGCCAGTAGATAGCTGATTTTTTTTCAGAATAAACTAGGCATTGTACACATTCCATCTGTAACATTCATATGTGACTATTTTAATGTCACAGGCCATAAAAAACACTCATACAGCTATGCAAAACATGTAAACACCTGTACATAACAGCAGTGAAACAACCGAGGAGTTGTATTTGAAGTAACCAAAAAAAAAGTTTACTAAATTAACCTTAGGCAAAATTTTGCTGTAAATATTTTGCTATAAATAGTTAAACTGTTATAGAATCAAGTCCTTTACTAAAATGAAGAGGAAAAATGTATAATCTTCAAAAATAGCCTAAAGCCTTGGTATTTCTGGGTGTGTGGTTCTGCATCTTCATCACGTGACTGTTGTTTCTGACTCACACACACGTAACGCTCGGCAAACTTACCGTGCAATGAAAACATGTTTCTTTGACACGTTGAATCAATGGATGAGTGAATGAACAAATGGAAACTTAAACTCCCATAGCGAGCGATTCTGCACTCGAGCCAGGATAATCTTCACTGTGAGAATAACGGCACTATTTATTTTCATCTTAGTCTTTCTGTATTTACATTGCTATAAAAGTGTTTTATATTTTCTTAGGTTGACATCCACAATTATTTGTGAAAAGAGGAATTAAATATTATTTTAACGCCTATATACATTTGGCTCTGACTAGACAGGGAATCTCCTCTGTCATTCTTTTCAATTCTGGAGTATTTCTTAATTTTTGTTATTTCCGGAGACGTTAGCTGTATTGAAGATGTTACCTGTGCTAAGGTGTTTCTATGTGTGAATCCTTGTGTGTGTTTTAGGGTAGACTTGGAAGAAATCAAAATCTGTATGATTGTTTATAATTTGTAGTAGGATTCCAGGTGAATTGGATGAAATAGAGATTGAATTTTAATAACCTCTACCTACCAATATTTCTTTAATAAACGCTACCCCTATAACTAGTATAACTACAACTACTCTGGGTCAAGACTAGCTTTGCATATTTGTCTCCAAATATGCAACACCTCAGTGAAATATGAGACTTCGGGAGGGTAAGTTACAGCATCACAGAGCTGTCAAGCGCTGAGCTTTGACTCCAGTTCTATATGACACCAAAGGCCCTATACTTCTCTTCCTGTGAAGTGAAACATCCTTCTTATTCTAAGGGTTGGACAAAGAGACTATGTCAGGAGAGAATGTGGGTGCAGATAAGAGTTCAGAAGTTGTTTCTGAAGTGCTAGATGCTTTGACACAGGTTGCTATCCTCATTCGCGTTTCAGAAGGCGTGACTCAGGCAGAACTCATACCCAGGAGTAGCTGGATCTTCCTGATGATTTTCCCTCTAGTAGAATAACCCAGCCATCAGCATCCAACTGGAAACCACTCAGAATGCTAAGGGAACGAACGATGAACCAGGAGGATGGAGGCCTAGACTCTGGGTGTTGCAATGTAGCTGAATTTTCTTATACAAATAACGAACCTCCAGTTTCTCTTCAGTTAAGTGGACATGATAATGATCTGCTTGGTCTATCTCTTGGGGTTATATTTGGCAGGTCATATTAGAAAGCTTGTTCTTTATAAAGACATTTATTGCTATAAATATTTAAACTTTATTTAAAAAAATAAAACAAGCATTCAACAAATATTTACCAAGTAGATATTTATTCAGCAAATGTTTATCAAGAAGATAGTATATGCTTGATGTTGTTGGAGGTAGAGAGACAAAGGTACAAAAAAACGGAGGAAAATCTCTGTTCTCGTTGTAAATATTTTATTGTGAGATGTAGCCAGTTGACAAATTACAGCGCAGTGTTTTAAGTGTTGAGGTAAGAAAGAACTGGACACAAATAGAGGCGTTGGATCTCATCCCCACAGAGGAAGATGTGGTTGTGAACGACCGCAGGCACTTGCCAGCCAAAGGAGGAGAACAGAGGTAGGAAGAAGAAAGATCTTGGGTACAGATTTTGTGGTTAAATGTAAGAGGACATTATTGTGGGAATGAACATTTTTAAAAAAACAAAAAGGAGACATTTTCATGTGGCTCTCAAAATCAGCCAGCTAATCTGTGGGACCATGAGTCAGGAAGCTGAGGAGGGAGGAGAAACATGAACTGAAGTCTGGATGGCCAGATTGTGGACGACAAGAAGAACGAGTGCCAGGGAAGTCCACACCACTTAAAAAAGATTTGACTCACCGTGTTTTGCCAAGTGTGGTATCTGGGGGAGAACCTTGGCATGGACCAAAAACGCCAGAGACTAATGTAAACAGGGAACTGGGGTGTGGAATGAAGGCTCTGTCTAGAATTCCTATATGAGGTCCGTATCAAGAAATCACAGCAAACATATTTCAAAAGCAGAGGCTCTTAGGCTTGTCTCCAGGTAGCTGGTCTCAAGATGAAGAGTTTATTGTCCAAAGATTGAGATTCAGGTACACTCTCAATGGCTCAGGTTAGGGACATTTGCTAAACAGAAGCGCAAAAGGTGTCTTGCCCAAGATGTCATGAAGAGTGACAGAGTCAGGCTGTGACCACAACTCTGCGTTTCTTTGATACTCTGATAAACTAGAAAAGGAAAAATCTACATTTTGATCCTGGATTTAAGTTTGTATTTCTTACCACAGCGACTATTTCATCTCTTTCATAGATGAAATGATTATATGTCAGGAAGACCCAAGGAGATCCTTTGAGTCAGTTGAGGACCTTGGTTGGATTTTAGGACACTGTCGAAACCACTCCATTGTTGTTTCTTCAGGCCACATACGCCCAGTTTATGACTGAGAAAAGTCAGTCTGCATGGTTTATTTGTGCTTTAGCCACGTGCCACTTCGGCATAGCTTGGGAGCTCTGAAGCACACATTTCTGAAGAAAATGGAGTCTTTTTACATGCAGAGCAGAAGAGTGACTAGAGATGGAGAAGCTTCACTGGGGAAATCTTTCAGGAGAAAGTGAATCTTAAGATGCTTCCTCCTCTTTTGTCCCCTCTTTCCTTCTCCTCCTCGTGTCTCTTCCATGAGGGCTGGGTGATGTGACCATATTATCTGTCACCCACTTTTGGGTGTGAAAAGAGGCACTATTGACAATTATGCCAGAGCAGCAGGCAGAAAACGGGACGTGGGGGCCACCTGGCTCAGCTTCCCGTGTTCTGTGAGGACTGTACTGATGCCGCCTCACCCTCATCTGCAACATTTGTCATGCTCTGTGCTCCCATTATACGCTGTAGATATCCCTGACACAGCGTGCCATCTTGGTCCCTCCCCTCGAACTGTGAGCTTTTTGAGGGCAAGAGCTCTCTCTTAATTATCCCTGCCTAGTGTCTCTATCCTATAGCCCACGGCTTGGCACAAAGAAGAAACTCAGTCAATGTTTGGTGAGGGGGGATACAACAATGAAAAATTTGAAGGCAGAGAGTGACAGGATTGGTGGAGAACTTTTTCCTGGTGGAGAGAAAGGGAATCACATGTATAAAAGCATAGAGTTCCTAAGCTCACGAGCTGAGTATTGTAAATAAATCAGCTTTCTTGGAATGGAGTGCTTATGTTGAGAAATGCCAATAAATGAGGAGGGCTGGAGGGGGAGCCAGAGCTGGTGGAGTCTATCGAATGTCCAAAACTGTTGTTTGGAGGGGTGTTGCAGAGAGAAACATGGTTGCTGCAGTCCCTTAAAGGAACAGACGGCAGGAGAGGTTTGCACTGGAATCCGGAAGAGTGTGTTTGTTCGGTAAGCATTAAAACGCAAATGATAGAAAGAGAATAGCATCTCAAAGAATTTTGATAGTTCTGCTTCCAGCTGAAACCGGGAAATTCAGAGGCAACAAAAATGAAAACAAAGAAAACGTTAATGGAAATTTTGAACCTAGAAAAGGTTTGGTTTGAGTTTTGAAGGAAAGTCTGACTTGGTTCACTGCCCCTAAGTACTGCTGTTATGATTTGCTGGCTATTTTTTGCTCATTACATTGCATTTGTAGAATACTATCACATTATGTTCTAAGAGGTGGGTCCCCGGACTTGGCAGCCTGGCCAAGGCTTCCCCATTCAGTGCGGCGCCGAAACCAAGCCACCCAGAACAGGTTTGTGCTGTGACAGTGTGGGGCGCTTGGAGAATCAGCAGTTCTACTTGGGGAGGGTCTCGCAAAGTGCTCTACGAAGAGTTTCCTCTGTCACTTGCATAGATTGGTAATACTTTAATTAAAG
Source organism: Micronycteris hirsuta (assembly GCA_004026765.1). Taxonomy (NCBI): domain Eukaryota; kingdom Metazoa; phylum Chordata; class Mammalia; order Chiroptera; family Phyllostomidae; genus Micronycteris; species Micronycteris hirsuta. The sequence continues at coordinate 51,581 of PVJI01004944.1, forward strand.
CAACATGTATAAATAATTTAATAAGGGATTGCCAGAGCTGATTATCTCTAATAAAAATAATCATAAATATTTTTTTTGATGATCACTTAGGGAATTGTGAATTGCCTAAAACTCAATACCTCAATCTTTAAATATTTTGGGCTGTAAGACCCCCATTTCCAAGAATCTATGGAAGTTCTGACTTTAGCCTGTCCAAACTGGGCAGATCAAGCTGCAGGCAGTTATTGAGGGTGTGGAATGAAAGCTGGCACACCAAACGCTTATCTCTTCATCCTACAGAAGTAAGATTTCAGACCTTACTTTTCCCTAACAGAAGAGCTTTCCCTTGGAGTTCTGAATCTATGTTCTGGGGTCTAATTGGAGTTCGTCAGTAACTGGTGGCCTCCCTCTTCTGGATTTAAAGGATGCTCTGGAATGCTCACTGATTTTCTCTCTACATGTTTCTTTAAATTCTTACCTAAAGAGTTTTCCTCCATGTGACAAAGCTGCTCACTTTAAATGCTCATTACTACTCACTGGGTATGCTGAAATAATGCATATTTGAATTGCTGTTTATAACTAATGATCAAAGGGTGCCTTCCTCTTAATTAAATCACTAGTGAATTTGATAAACCTTTTCAGGGACCCAATGAATTAATTCCACAAAAAAACAATCCTACTGACTGCGCATTCAGCAGAATCATTTCAAAATTTGCTAACCACGTTTCCTTCCTCTACAGATTAAAATTCTTTAACAGCTGAAAAGAAAGCATTGAAATAAGTATGGCGTTTGCATCATAGTTTTGATAATTGTAAGCCTTGACCCATGCTTAGGTGGTCAGATAAACTACAGGAGTGTTAGGAAAACGAACTTGATTGAATTAAGGAGCTCTACGTCATTAATAAGTAAGCCAGCATATTTTGGACAACTGGACCCTCTTCCAATGTTTCTTTAACATTTGATGTAAAGTTTAATGTGTGTTTAATACAGTTTATTTTTTCTTTCCTAGAGAGACACCTCCTCTATGGACGGCCTGCAGTGCTTTATCGGACTAGATATGATATTTTATATCATACTGATTTTGAAAGCGGTTATAGTGAGATATTCCAAATGCCACTCTGGACATCATATACTGTTTCCAAACAGGTCACTGAGAAAATGGGGTTTTATGAAAATCTTCATGTGATCACATCCCTTTGCATTCATATAACAATTGCTTGCATAACAGAATTTTGTCTTAGAGAAGATTTTAATTGTGTCTGATGAAAAAAATCCTGTGTTGGATGTATTGCAAGATATTTCAAATTGGACTTTATGCAATGTTCTAATAACTTTGTGGTAATGTGTTAAATATCAAAGGGGGCATACTAATTATTTTAGGTTTTTTTTCCACTCTGCTTGTTATTGTCCAGTAGTTCCAGAAGTCACCAAGATTTGTTTGTTTTAATAGATTTTATTTTCTAGAACAGCTTTAGGCTTAGAGCAAAGTTGAAGTGGAAAAGACACAGAGTCTCAATATACTCACACTCTGTCCCCAAACATATACAGCTTCTTCCACTATCAGCATCCTGTGTTTTTTTTTTTTTCAAGATTTATTTATTTATTTATTTTTAGAGAGGGAGGAAGGGAGGGAGAAAGAGAGGGAGAGCAACATCAATGTGTTGTTGCCTCTCGTGCGCCTCCTACTGGGGTCCTGGCTTGCAACCCAGGCAGGTGCCCTGACTGGGAATCCAAGCAGCTATCCTTTAGTTCTCAGGCCGGCCCTCCATCCACTGAGCCACACCAGCCAGGGCTGCATCCTGTTTGTTTTTTAACACAAGTTTGATTGTGGAGTTTCAGTTTTGATGAAGATGAGATAAGTTGATATCAGGAATTAGAAACATTTATTTGGCAGTTGGGAATATGTTTTCAATTTCTCAATTCAAATGAATCCTTCCACCACCCCACACGCAGCTTCTTGCTGATTCGAACTGTGTGCATGTATGTACACTCTGGGACATGCAGTATGTCTGTGCAGTTTTTCTTTTTATAGAGAGCAAGTCTTTATGATTTCCCAGAGTATTATTTTTTAAGTGTCTTCTGTGGCATACTATTTATTATTTCAACAGTGGGGTACCTGCTTTATATATTATTTTACTTAAGACTTTCTTGAGAGAGTTTTACTGCTAAACCATGAAGAGTTTGAACATTACTGGCTTACTGTATTTAAAAACTGAGGTCCTTTTTTACTTTTTAAGGAGTCAAGAAGATCAAAATATGAGCTATAGTAAAAGCTAGAGGGGTTTTGGTGCCTGCTGTAACAGAATGATCTGGTTTCGGTATTTCACTGTTGGTTTGATGCTGTCCCTGTGATGGCGTTACTGAGCACCTCCGACTCACCATGCAGGCTGAGGTCTCTGGCATCCCCGAGCACTTGACCAACTGTGTCCGGCCTGATGTTCGCGTGTCTCCGAGTTTCAGTCAGAGCTGTCTGGCCTACAAAAATGATAAACAGATGTCTTATGGATTCCTCTTCCCTCCTTGTAAGTTACAGAGCATCAGCCTCGGCCCGTTCTAGAGGGATGTCATTTTGTAGAGTCTGGAGTGTCCAACTTGGCATTTCAGGCTTCTGTGGTCTTCAGGCTTTCCTCAGGAGAGCTGCTCCACAGATGGAAGATAGGACCTTCTAAGGGATCCTTCCCAAATGGGCTGGAGAAGAGATGAGCCCATTCTCTTCTCCAGGGGAATTCTAAAGTGCAAAGGGATAGTGCGTGTGCCTCCTTATATCATTTAATGAGAATCTAAAAGTGAAAGAGTAAATCACTAAGACATCATTATTTAAATAATGTTGTAGAGGTGATCTCTTAAGAATACATGAAGCCCTTTAATTACGTTCTCATTTCCTCAATGAATTTTTTTTTAAGTCTAAATTACAGTTGTGAAATCAAGGACTTCTTTACATAATATTTAGTAGACCCAAGACTAGGTAGGAAGAAAAAGCATTGTAAAAAATTTTTTTTGAGAGAACTATTGAGTAAATGAAAGAAACGGAGTAAGAGAAGAAGTAGGAACTTCTATATAAGGGAAGGATTGAGTGAGTAACAAGAGCATAGATCCGTCCACTTCAGAGTATTCAGACCATTTAGAAGTCTGATTTTTTTTAAAAAATTGATATAGATTTTGATAACTAATGGAGAATGTTTGTTTTTCTCATGTTTAGATCTGAGCTCTTCACCAGAAGCTAAATATGATACATTCCTTGTAACCAATATGGTTCCAATGTATCCTGCTTTCAAACGTAAGTCCAATATTTATCTCGTAAACTGTTACTTATAAAAAAATTTCTAAATTTACCACTGAACATTTCTACCTCTACATTACCTCTTGTGTTTAGCCTTTATAAATTTTGAATACCTTTCATGTAAATTCTCTAGCTTTAATCCAGAATACAAATCTGTAACAGAGGTGGGCAGACTCTTTATCCATCGTTTACAATTAAGAAATTGAAACACAAGCGATGACCCAGATCATGTGGCAGAAGCTGAACTAAACCAAGTTTGTGTTTTCCTTTTAAGCTGGTGTTCTTTCTACTTCAGTGTCATTGTATGACTGGTGACAAAGGGGCTTCTCTGTATTTTGGAGGCCACTTGACATTTAATAGCATCTACATTTATTTATTGAATGTTCCAGTAAAAGCCACTAGTCCCTCTCTCCTTCAGGATGATGGTGATGATGTATTCTGAACACTGACCCTGAAACCGAGTAAGAGCTTGTCTTCTAAATCATCAGAGGATTAGATCCAGATGTTTGTAGAGCTCTGCAAAATATCTTAGTTTCTCTGAACACTCCTTATTTCTCCGTACATGACGTAAATATCTGTGATGATAGCGATGCTATGACTGATATAAGCACAAGGAGCCCTGGACCAGAAACTGGGTTCTAGTCCCAGGAGTGTGATTGCGGAAATGCTGTTTAATCTCTCATTTGCAAAATTAAAAGATTTTGATTGCCTGACTTCTATGGTTTATATATAGATTTATGACTTAATTATCCAATGACCAAAACAATCCCATTTCTATTTCTGATAACAAAGAATTTATTCCTTCACTCATTTATCCATCTAGTTACTCATCCATCTGTGTGTTCAAACATAGAGAAGACATTATGGAGTAGCTCTTACCTCTGCTTAGCTCATTTACAGAGAGCAGACCTGTATGCCTACAGGAAAGATGGGAAAAGGAAGCATCTCTACCTGCTCCTGCACTGGGCTGTGTTACAGGACTCTTAGGGCTGAAATAAAGTCTCAAAATAGGACTTACAGAGACAAATGACTGCATAGTATCATCTACAGTGGCACACTTCCCCAACTTAACATTGGTGAAATTGCCAACATGGTTTAGAGAAAAAAAAATGTTTATTTGATGTCCTAGCTTAGTAAATGAAGGTTTATACAAAGGTGGAAGCCATGCTGATGAATTAAAAAATAAAGTGTGCTCTTAAAAGTTTTCTTGGTTTGTTCTCAGGCCCAGCTGAGGAGTGTTTTGGAAACCCACGTTGATACATTTGTCAAAATGTGCAGCTTCATTTAATTTCCACAAATTGGGGTTTCCTGGGTTTCTTTTTTCTTACCTATGCCTCTTTGACCAGGTGGTAATAAAGGAAGCGCTTGGTGCCATCCCGAGGCCAGCGTGGCAGAAGGCTGTTCACAGAGGGCCTGCTGTTCCCCACCAGGGAGTGGTTTTTTCTGGGGTTGGCCTCTTGACTGTTCTCATTGTTATTTCTCTCCCTCCTTGCCTCTCGGGTAGCTTAAGTTAGCATTTGAACTTCTCTCCCACTGCCCTCCTTTCTTTACGGCAAATACTTACCTAAGTGCTTGGGCTCTGGGGACCTGCTCGTTCTCACTCAGAGCGGACTGTCTGTCGGGAGGTTTCAAAAGCAGCAGAAGTGCTATGAGAAAATGGCCAAGTGCTTCCGAATAGGGGGAGGGAAGGAGGGATAATGCCTATACCTCGTCACCCCCATGGAGAACAGAGCGTAGTAAGTTGAATCTGACTTTTCAGAACCAACTCATTCTTTGCCTTTCTTCTGTTATTCTCTTTTGTTTTTCTCCTTTTTTTTTTTTCATTCAGCTCCTTTCCCGCCCTTCGGATTGGTTGGAATGCAAAATGGAGCTGGAGTGGACAATTAAGTCCTCTCCAGTGGGTGACCTTGAACCTGAGAAATGAAAAAGGGAGAAGAAACCTGACTTGTATGGATCAGGGAAGGAGCTTTCCAGGCAAAAGGAAGAGCAAATGAAAAGTTTAGTGGGAAACAAGCTGGCTAGGCTGGGGACAGGAAGAAAGCCACGAACCTGAGTGGGGAGGGGTAGCAAGTAAAGCCATGGAGGTAGGCGGGGGCCACGGTGGAAAGTTGAGATTTTATTCTAATTATATAAAGTAAGAAATAATCTAGAATGTTAGAAATGGGTGCTGGGCCCTGGCCTGGTAGCTCAGTTAGAGCATTGTCCTGATACGCCAAGTTTGCAGGTTCGATCTCTGGTCAGGGCACATGCAAGAATCAACCAATGAATGCATAAATAAGTGGAACAACAAGTCAATGTGTGTGTGTGTCTCTCTCTCTATTTCTCCCTTCCTCTCTCTCTAAAAATCAGTAATAAAATTTAAAAAAAACTGTTAAAAATGGGTGTTGGGTGGAGTGTGTGATACAATCTGATTTATGGTGTAAAAGGATCCATTTATATGGAGAATGGGCTACGGGACCTAAGAGTCTCTTACCGAGAGTCCCTGAAGGAGTCTTCTGTAGTAGTTTATTGCAGAGAGGGTAGTAGCTCAGCCCAGGGTGGGTGCAGTGAGAATGGTGAGAGGTGGTTGGATTGGATGACTGGGGTATGTCTTGGAGGTGGCACTGATGGGACTTGTTCACACACACATGAAGTAAGGAGAGAAGCTGGGGGGACCCTGAGGATTTTGACCTAAACATCTGGGTGAATGTGAGTACCATTACTATGATGGAGAAGCCAAGAGCTGGAGTAAGATGGGGAAGGGAAATCAGAATCAAGCATTCTGTGTGGATGAATTTTTGCTCCATATGATTTCTAGGTATTCACGTGAACCATGAGATGAGTGGTTGGGTGGCATGTCTGGAGCTCTGTCAGGGGCTAGAGACACAAACTGGGGAACTAGCATATCTGATATCATGAAAGATTAAAAAGTAGATTAAAGCCTTTTTTCAATTTCTCACAAATACTGTACTTTTGTACATACTGTTCCCCCTGCCTGGAATGTTCTGTCTCCATCTCGTTGCCTAGGAAACACCCACTTGTCCTTCAAATGTCACCACAGTAACCCCTTCATATGCAAATCCTTCTCTGAATGGTTGGGCTTGGGTCAACTCCCTGCCAATGTTTCCATAGCTTTCTCTTTGCTGGTCCATAAATGATACACACACAGCTAATGCTTTAGGATGGATTCTTCTCAAGAATCAACAGCTCTGTTGTCTCTTGGCTTGTGGTATTTGGTTTGTACCATGCACTCTAGAGAGAATTGAGCCAAAGCGAGGAGTTTTATTCATGGAGAACCGATTTCGTCTTTGTACAGGGGTCTGGAATTATTTCCAAAGGATATTGGTGAAGAAGTATGCTTCAGAAAGGAATGGAATTAACGTGATAAGTGGACCCATTTTTGACTATGACTTCGATGGCTTACATGACACACAGGACAAGATCAAACAGTAAGCTTTTCATTTTTACTGAGTGTGTGTTTTTTTAAAGTCCAGTATGTCACTCAACACTCTTTTTCAAAGATTCATGTACTAGAAAAGAGCTGATACCCCTTAAATATTTTGCTCTTTGAATCTCCTTGAGATGTCTTCAATTCTTTTGGGCCTTTGAGTACACATGGTGTTGGTGGTTGGAATGGAATTGGATTTTGTGGTAAATAGATGCACTTTTCCACTCCAGGGAAGAAAATGGATTAAAAGATTTAATTTTTTTCCATTTATTCTATAACAACTCTTCTGTGGGAAGATAATTTTCACTTATCTTCATTTGGGGGGGCGCTTTTAGAATCCCTTAGATTTTCTGAATGAGTACATCTCAGTAGGAAATTGCATATAGACTTTCATGGACTCTAGTTTCTGTCCCTCTGTGGTGTTATTGGAGATGTAACAGGATAAGGAAACTCTGCTCACAGGGAACTTACAGTCTGGTGGAGAAGGGAAGATGATATGAATACGACAAATTTATGACATCATCATTTAATTTTAGACATAACAGAGAGAGCAGCACGGAACATAAAATTGTTTAATCATGATTTATAGATTAGAGAAAACGCTATCTTTTCATATAAATAACTAATAAAATAGAAGTTACCTTACTCCCTTTCCAGTTATTCATAAGAGAAATTTCATCATAATTGCACATTAATATTGCTGATCATTGTTATAGTTTTTAGCCAATTATGTTATCGGTTTAATCATAATTTTGATATTTTGAAGATGATCAAAATTAAGATACTACAACACCATGTAAGGAATTGTGATTTCTGTACTTTGTCTGCTGGAAAGGATGTTTTTATACCTTAGGCTTATCACTAGCAGTCAGCCCTTACTATTTCCTTTAATAAGCAAGTTCTCTGCACCCAGTTCAGGATTTTACTGTGGCTTGAAAGGGCTATTATTCCCCTAGCTTCAGTGTCTCCTTTCTCTGGCTCGTTTTATACAACTCTGAAAGTTATCCCCCTGAAACGTGGATTTCACGGTGACAGCCCCTCGCACGGAAACCTTCGGTGGAGTGTTGTTGCCTAAACAAAAATGTCTAAACTCCACAACTTGGCCCTCAGAACTCTCCATAATTTGGAATTTATTGACTCTTCCAGCCTTACATTTCTGCTACATTGATCTATGTCCAGCATCCAAGTCTGGATTCAAGCTGTTTTCTTTTCCTGGAATATCTTATTTACTCTGCCAGGTTAGAGAGAGGTTGGAGCCCAGGCAGCAAAAACATTATGTTCAAAGACAAAGAAGTTGGCTAGTGCATAGAAGAGAAAAATGATTCAGTTGAGTGGGAATTAATTTTAGTGGCTTGGGCAATATTCACTGGTCACCACTTCAGAGGGAGAGCTACTACATCAGTTGTAATTACCTTCCCGTTTCAGGTACGTGGAAGGCAGTTCCATTCCTGTTCCAACTCACTACTACAGCATCCTCACCAGCTGCCTGGACTTCACGCAGCCTGCGGACAAGTGTGACGGCCCCCTCTCCGTCTCCTCCTTCATCCTTCCTCACAGACCTGACAACGACGAGAGCTGCAATGTGAGTTCAAAGAGAGCCTTTAGGATGTGCTCACAGAATTCATCTTTACTTCTCAATTAGTGTTCCCCCTGTTGAACTAGAGCACACTTACTATATAAAACATTGGGACTATATAAGCAAATGGAAAGAAGAAAGGACCCAAGCAAAACTTTGCTTAACACTTGGGAACTGTGTGTTCTAATGGCTTTTTATTTTTCAATGTTAGAGTGTGGGTTGATGTGTGTGTTTGCATTTAATGTACTTCTGTGTATGTGTTTTGAGTTTGATAAATGATAAAAGTGCCCAAATGTTTTGAGTTTTGCAAAAGGCTTAGAGATTTTATAAAATGAAAGGAAAGTAGCAAGATTTTGGTAATTATTGAAACTAGGTAAACGTTCACAGGAGCTTATCATATTATTCTCTCTACTTTTGCGGATGTTTGAGAATTTCCATAATAAAAACATTATTTTTTTTTAAATGCACACACTCACAGGGGAACATATACTTTAAACATCAGAGTTTATTTGCTTCTACTTTTGAAGGTAGGTGACCCCACTCTCAAATAGCACAGATGCTCCTGGCCCCGAACTCATTCTACACTCGGGGGAATCACGAGTCATTCCAGGTCTCACTAATGTAATCGAGTGTCTGTGCTGCAGGGCTGACTTTAAAAGTAATAGTCTTGATGCTTTTGTTTCATGTAATAAAAGGAGCAGGGATAAAACCTACCGCAGAGGGATTTTAGTCAACAAGCACAACTCAAATCCCTAAGTTGTGTAAGGGGCTCTGGGAGAAGTGTGGTTACACTCCAGGCAGCCTTCCATGTGGGGAACCAATGAAACAGGCACAGAAACTGCTACATTAAAAGGCAAACTTGCCATTGAGTAACTTCAATAGAGATCATCGGCTTCAGGGCAACTCAGCTCTCGGACAATTGTTTCAAGTATGAGAGAAGATTGGGCTCTGAGTATCCAAAGCAAAATAAGGGGCGCAGGAAAAGAAGAAATTTAAAATATGGCCAAGAAAACTAATTAAATTTGGCCAGAATATTGGAAATGAGAGTAATAGTGGGAGGTAGGGTTTTTAAAATTTTTTTTCAATTACAATTGACAGTCAATATTAGATGAGTTTCAGGTGCACAATATAGTGGTTAGATATTTATACAACTTACAAAGTGCTCACCCCAGGAAATCTAGTACCCAGCTGGCACCATACCTAGCTATTGCAATGTTATGGACTATATTCCTTATACAGTACTCGATGTTCTTGTGACTGTTTCTATAACTGGCAATTTGGATGAGGTTTTAAAACGTGCTTGAAAAAAAATTTTAAATGAAAGAAATTGTAATAATAGTCACAGTAGCAGCAATAGTAGCTCTTACCATTTATTGAGAACATATGACCACCCAAGTACTAGGCAGGTCCTTTACATACATTACTTCTCATTCTCTAGTTACCCTACGAGGCAGGTATATATGCTCTCCCTGACCTGCTTTTATTAACTATTGAGCAACCTATAGACATCAAATGAAAGGGTGGGAACTGGTTACCTGGTTAGTCAGTAGGAGAGCAGAGCTTTGGATTCAAGGCCTCTCACTCCAAAAACCCTCCCTCTTTCCAGTTTATCAGATTTCCATAGTGGAACTGTGGGACTTTAGGACTTTTTCCTACTGCACGCGCATTAAAAAGCCACGGAAATGTTTAAGCATGAGAGCAATTTTGTAAGCTCTGCTTGAGGGAGGTAAATTTGAATTGAAGCAGGCCAAGCATGGTGCTCAATGGCCTTTGGCAAGATTCATTTCCTGGGATTGAGGGAACAACCTGAAATGGGGCTGTGGTCTTGGAAATTGGAAGAGAAGGGTGGAAGGCAGTGGTATTATACCAGAAGGATCATTAAGATCCTATAAGTAATTGGCTGGGAGGTGGAGAAGCAAGGGAACTGGAAGAGAGATGAGTTGTCATCAACTGATTGGCTTGACTTTCTCAGTTTTGATGGGCTGTAACCACAAGAGCAGCTAATGGTACACCAGAAGAGTGTAATTCCTCTGTATAACGTGATACACTTTATTTGAACTTCAGATTCACTAGCAACTTGTGGTGGGGATGTAAAATTTTTGCAAAAAAGTAAACACATATGTTATGGAGTGAAATTTAAAATTGCCATGCATTTTTTAAGATAAAAGGGAGACTACAAAGAACATTTCAGACTTATAATAGGGCATTGAAGGTATACCTAGGTTTCTAGGGAATAGATGTTCAAGTTCCTCTGTCATTAGGGGAATTTGGTGATGGGAAAATTTTAAAATGCTATTCTAAATTCAGGTCAGAGCAGTCCTATAAGTCGCCACAGATTTTTCATCTGATAAATGAAATCCACGAATGTTCTCATGGGTCTTTCTCTCCTTTGTGATTCAGGATTCTGCATAGAGCTGAGAGGTGTTTCTTGTAGAGTTCATGGCCAGCAACCTTCTTATTGAAAAACTCCTTATCCATGTAGAATCTTGTTTTTGCTTTGACGGTCACTTTAAAACTGCCGGGACTTGCATTCACAAACTCAATGGGGATAAAGTCAGGGAGAAAAGGCAGCCCAACAGTAAATTTTCGTAGTAATAGAGACAATAAGCAAATTCGTGGATTGTGCTTTTGGTTGCATTAATGTTCTAAGTTATTTATTCTTAAAGTGTTTCCTTCTTCCCTCTGTGGGTGCACATGACCTTTGATTTGAATTTTATTAGTTTTGCGTTTCACACCAGAGTCTGCCACAGCAAATACTTCTGTGGATTGCCAGCTAACCTCACATAGAAGACATTTTTTTCCCCATGTGCAGCATAGCTAGTATTTCCTAATAATTACTTGGGGGCTAGATTTCAGCAGGTGAGAACCAGATGAAAATGTCTTTCAAATGAATTTGGCAAATCACTTCCCAAGGAAAAAAATAGCAAATGACAGATTTCCCCTCTGAATTTTTATACTCCCAGCTGGCCATTATTTAAATTAAAAAAAACACTTTTGCACCCCTTGTCCACACAATCAAATGACCACATTTTCAAAGGAAAAAGTATGCTTACCGACCATTGAAAATTAAATAAATGAACTGAATATGAAAATTCTCCCAAAATATAGCTTCATGCTTACTCTGCTTTCTCTGAGGGGGTCCGGCAGGGTTTGGAGACCTCCTACTTCGTTAATTATATGGTCACCCTGAGGACTGGTCAGTACCGTTGTGGGTAGGGTTATATTTAGATCTTCCCTTTCCTGTGAATCCCAGAGATCTTGGTTAGCTTGGGTTAGGAGGGTAGGGCATGGGGGGTCACAGTCCTTACTTCCCCAGTGTGCAAAGCAATTTCTTCCTATTTCTTCATTTTGCCTGGGATGGCCGGGCATCAGTTTCCTGAACCAACACCCTCGTGGTACATATTTAGCCCTGGCACAAGCTGCTGCAGCTCCCTGGCCAGGTCTGTGTGGGCTGGAGCTTTCCGAGAAAACCCATTGCAGGTTCTTGGGCTTTGGTTCATTGAGAGCGCTAGTGGTGAAAGTGTTGGGCGAGGGCATGTCTGCATGTCCTCAGCCCTGGGACACACAGCCGTCCTTCAACTTGTGAAAGACTCTTGGGAGCCATTGCAATTCCAGGGGCATTTGGGAGTGAAATTATTTGCAAAGGTCCTCCTGCTTCATGTCTACTAACAAAGGTAGGCGTTACTCCATAATCTTCAGAGCTCTCAGATATCATTCTTGCTCTTGACTTCCCACAAAAGTGAAAGAAGTTATTTTTAAAATGTAAGGACTGCTTCTCCCGAATTGCTCTTTTAGTTTCAACTTGGACGTGAAATAACTTGATTGGGGTGGGACAACTGATCTGATGAACTTCATCCTGAATATGTGCTGATGAGGCAGTGGTTGGCAAGTAGCCAGGACAGATTTTTTTTCTTTTGTCCATGATGTTTTCCATGCTCTCGTACTTTACCCTCCCCTGGGAACCCTCCTTCTTACCTCCCAGGGAGCTGCTGAGTTAAGCATTACTATCCTTGTGAACCAATGGAGAAACTGAGGCCTACAGAGGTCATCTAGCTTGACCAAAGTCTCATAGCTGGAAAGTGGTAGAGCCACAATTCCAACCCAGGTCTCTTGGGGCCCAACGTGCCAGGTGTGTCAATTAAAATGCTGCTTCAAGTCAAACTCATATTCAGCTCTCAATTCATTGCAATCAAACAGATGAGGTGGTTGGCAGAGCGGGTTCTTCTGAAAGACGAGGGATGCACACACATGATTTTTTTGCATTGGGCATGCTCTTCACTTCCCTTGGGAAACCAAATTACTTGTGCTCGGGGCTCAATGCTGTAATTTGACAGTAGGGAGAAGGAACAAATTACTGAATTCTCCAAGATCTTCGGTTTTCCTAATTTTGATTTATATTCTGAGAACCTATTGAATCAAATGCCCTTTCACACCACATGTCTTGTGTACTTAGTACAGCTCATTGCTGTTGAAAATGTTTGTAGCCAAGGGCAGGTATCTGTGGCGTGTTCCTGATGGGAATGTGGTAGAGTGGCGAGGAGGCCAGGAAGGAGTTGCACGCCTTGGCCCTGGGTGCGGGAGTGAGTCATGGTCATTCGCGGATGTGGAGCCAACTGACTGTGTGGAGAACCTCCTCTGGGAAATTCTAACTCCGACTGCATTCTGTTTCCATTGCAGAGCTCGGAGGATGAGTCGAGATGGGTAGAAGAGCTCATCAAGATGCACACAGCTCGCGTGCGAGACATAGAACACCTCACCAGCCTGGATTTCTTCCGAAAGACCAGCCGCAGCTACTCAGAAATTCTGGCCCTGAAGACGTACCTGCATACGTATGAGAGCGAGATTTAACTCGCTGCCCTTCTGCAGGGCCGTCTTGTCAACCGGTGTATATTTTTATATTGTTTTTGTATTTATTAATTTGAAACCAGGACATTAAAAAATGTTAGTATTTTAATCCTGTACCAAATCTTACATATTATGCCTGAATGACTCCACTGTTTTTCTCTAATGCTTGGTTTAGATAGCCTTGTGCTCTGTGTAGAGCTTGTAATAAATACTGCAGCTTGCGTTTTTAGTGGGAGCTTCTGAGTGGTGCTGCAGAGCTGAGATTTGCATGGAAGAAATACTGATTTTCCAATGCACAGTTACTACATTTAGTCCTGTACTGTATTGAAATGCTGATTTTGTAAAGTTGCATTTATTTACTGTTAATGATGACAGACATATTTAAGCCTTATAAACCAATCGTAAATATAATAAATCACACATCCAGTTTTTTTCTGGTTTTCTTTGGCCTTTATTGTATTCATGAATTAGAGTGTTGGCTTCTGGTGTATTCACGGCATGAAAGTATACTTTGCCTGTATGGGGCCCTCTTCCCCATTGAATGTAGTTCGCACGGTCGAAGGGGCGTGATTGAGGTTCAGCTGCAGTGTTCTGCACAAGGTAGTTTAGGTGTATACCTATAGGAAGCCCGAAGGGCAGAGGAAAGGGGAACCAGAAAAACTCCCTAATCCCCTTTCTCACTTATCTCTTTTTAAAATATTTTGAAGTTTGGAAGAATAATTTCTTTTAATCAAGTTGGCTCAAAGCACTAAGTATTAGACTCAGTTGAGACTCTATTAAGCATAGATTCTGTAGAAGCTATCCACCTAAGATGCATGGAGGATATACAGAGAATGAAGACAGTGGGATGAGTTATAGATATAAAGGAATAATTAACTAGTTGAGGTAGATACTAGTAAGTGCCGTGTAAAAAGTTCTAATAATAGTACAAAAACAGAATGGTCTGAATGGTAGGTAGAGCAATTTTGAATGGACACCGTTATGGCTTTAATAATGAATGACAGAGTAAGGAAATCATTCTAATATTTTCAGTCCTAATTGTGTTGTGGGCAAAGGCTCACCTCAGTGTTGTGATATCTATGAACAGTTGCTAATCCCCCTTTTTTAAAAAAAGAACAGCATATTGTTTTGTTTTCATTGTGTTAATTTTTATGGTTTCCCCCTTTATGATCAGTGAAATGGGCTTTAGATATCTAGAAATTTAAAAAAATCAAGAAGGAAGATGTGTCAAATAAAAAATACATTACAAGAAAAGTAGGACAGATGGTACAGGGATATGGGAGAAATCACGAAAGTGGTAAGAGAAAAACTGGGGTCTGGGAGACAGCTACAGAAATGTACCTGGAAAGAGAATATGGTAATACTAATGACAGCTATATTTATCAAGAAGCCACTGTGTTCCAGGCGTGTCTCTGGCACTTTTATATGCCTTGTCTCACTGAAAGCTGAGAAGCTCAGGAAAGACTTTATGGAAAGGGGAAGAACAGAGATGGGAATGGAGAAGAACACTTGCATTGGACTTTATAGTTTGGGGTAGGATAAAAGCTTGGTAGATATGAATTGGAATATGACTCCTTCTTTATTCAATAGTCAATAATGATTTATTGAGCATCTACTATATGCCAGTACCTATAGTTGCCACAGGGGATAAAATAGTAAATAAGGTAAATATGGTTCCTGATGTTGTAGAGCTTACTTTAAGGGGAGAAAGAGACCTCTTCCAAAATCCCCATGGTTTGGCTGTGACATGTGCTTTGAAATAATGAAACAGGCACAGACTGATGGGTTGGAAAGAGAAGAGCCCTTTCAAAGATGTTATAGCAAAGACTTGGACAGGAAGAAGAGCTGGCCTCAAAAAGAATAGGGACAAGAAGTAAGAGCGTGGCCAAGGCCTGGGAGCTGGAAAGATCTTGGGTTGTGAGACCATCTAAAAGAAAACAGTATGCCAGAGCGCAGTGGAAAGATTGATAGGGACCAGGTCATTAGATCTTCTAGACCCTCACTGCAGAATCTCATTTGAGTTCTATTTAAGTGCAATGGAAAATCATTGAAAATTCTCAAGGAAGGTATGACAGGATCTAGGGTTTCGATACATTGACTTTGATATGCAATAATTACATAATATAATCTAAATATAATTCTGCATAAAATACATCTGATAACAGAGGGTCCACCTATTTGATGCAGTAATTCTGTCTCCCATCAGAATTACAAGGGAGAAGGGTCAATTCCATTTTTCTTCATAGCTGTAAGCTACTTGTTTAGCTGTATTTCTATATCACCTCAGATTGAACTCTTTTCAAAATAGGTTACACCCAAGGTTTTGGGGGAGAGCAGTTGCAAATTTAGTTGCGTACCGCTGCTCTATTTTTATCCTTGGTCAAGTCTTTCTTTCTCATAAATAAACTCCATATCCAGAGAGAACATCAACCACTGTGTATTTCAGGTGAGTGGCTTTGCAGATAAACACATGTCATTAATTGTGAGGTTATTTATGAAAGTCTCTGAATGGACAGGGACTCTATTAAAATGAGGTCTGGGAGACTATTTTAAGTTGGGGTATTTTTTTCATTTCAATATTGAGACCTTGGTCCATTCATGCTTTCGTTGAGCGAGCTGCCAACTGCTGGCTAGCACGGTGGTCTTGATCCAGTGCATGTATTCAGAAACTGCCTTTCTAAAATGAACTCATTGACATAGTGGAAACCAGGAGAGCAGCCACATCATTTTGAAGTGCAAAAACATTCTGAATTGTTTTTCAGACAGTTGGCTTAAAAAAAATCTCTGAACAAAAGTGGTGTTTGCTGCCATTTGGGTTTGTATAACTCCCCAAGAGCCGCAGCCCACAAATCCCAGATCCCACTTTTCCTTGTGGTTTTTGGGAAGAAAGGGATGATTCCTCCTCTTTGTATTCATCTTGCTTCATCTGTCTCTCACCATCTCTTTGCTGAGTTGGGACCCAGCTGCCTTGTGGGTGGGAAGTGGTAAAGGCAATGGGAATTCTCCCATAGCTTTGAGCAGAGGGGCTGTGTGGGACAGTGAGGAGCAAGATTTAGATGTTTGAGTTTTCAGGCTGGGTAAATACAAATCGCTGGAGGCCCAACTGAGATTGGCAGTATTTCCTGTTTGGGCTGCATTTCTTTTTGGGGGGAGAGGGTGAGGGACTGCATTTCTAGAAAGCTCTGTTGACCATAAAAAACAATTGCCTAGGTATTCTAACACCAAAAGGATTTATTTGGGGGAAAAGAAAGGATTGCAATCCAGTGTGTGGAGACATGGCGGATCACACGGGTGAACTGCACTGGACAAAGATGGAGGATGTACTTTACAGAAGGGAAGAGGAAGTTAAGGGGAGGAACTGTTAATACCACAGAGCTCCATCGGAAATTCTTCCTGGAGTTCTTCCTGGAGGGCTCTCCTGATTACAGAGTGTGAGAACTCCTCCCATAAGCCCTAGCTCCTTCCGTAGACCCTCATGATTGGTTATGTCCACGTTAAAGTCTCTGTCACAGTTTTATCAGCCTATGATATTGACCCCTCTTGGCAAGGATGCCCAGTTTGGGTTGAAATGTCAAAGTGGATATGATGCTCCTGCCCTAGGAAATTTTGCACTCTGGCTATTTGGAATGGGCAAAACTCCAATCTGTGTGGGAGCTCTGGGTACTCTTCCTTCAGATGGTTCCTTCCCTGACTTTGGGTAGTTTTCTCATCCAGAGCCTTGGGTGCTGATTGGTGTTCCCCTGCACCCTCGAGGTCATCTGCTACACTCTGGAAGAGGAAGGTCACTAGAGATTTAGACAGAAGCAAGGAGACAGGCCATATTAGGCCATGGTTAAAATCTGGAGATTTGTAGTTACATGGCCTTGGGCAACTTAAAATCTGAATTTTCTCATCTGTAAAGTAGCAACTTCTCAGAGTTGGCGTAAGGATTATGGCAGGAGACTTCTCTGAAACATAAATTGGGAAAAATTTCCCTTCCTTCTTATCTCCACTTCCCACCAAGGACGGTATGCCCCTTTAAGGTATATTCTTGGTTTTGGGGCATTTTGCCGAGTGGGGGCGGGGAGCAGAAGCAGTTTGAAATTAATGGATTTCCTGCCATTTGGGAAAAGCTAAACCCACTGAAGAGATGAAAAGAAATAGCCGTTAAGAGTACCAAGGACGAGTCTGTGGATCTGAGCAGTTGCTTACTATATTGCAGGATGTGCTGTAGGATCCTTTTAGGCAGGTGGAACCCTAGGCCCCGGGTGTCCTGGCCATAGCTTGGGAACAGGAGACTGGCAAAGTCCTAGGGACCTGGAGCCATTTAGAGTGAAGACATGCCTGTTACACTTCTCCCATTTTCCGTTTACCAGATTCTGGTGTGACCCTGGGGAAAGATGGGAACCTCAGTAAAGACTGAAGAAAACATTACATTAGCCACATAAGCTGGAAGCTAAGATTAGAAATAAAATTTATTTCAGGGAAATAAAATTGTATTTCTCGTTGAGTGAGAGACATACTGGCTACGTTGGGAAGTCAGGTGTTCAATAAATATTAGCTCAATGAAATCAAGCCAGGAAAAAAAAGGAAAAAAAAAAAAAAGGAAAGACCAGCCTGAGAGGTAAGTGAGAAACATGGAAAGGGAGAGAGGATTGTGAAACCCAAGGATCAAGACACTTTCAAAGTGCAGGAAGTGGTTGGTGATGTCAAATGCCAGAGGGAAGTTAGACGGGAATCCGAAAGCATCCTTTGAGTTTTGCAAGAAGGTGGTCGATCCCCTCTGACCTTCCTGGAAGCGCACTAAATGAAGTGGTCTGAAAAGTGGCCAGGCTGTGCTGGACGGAGGAGAGAATGGGAGACCACACTGGAGGCAGTGAATGGAGACCGCCCTTTGAAGACACAGGAAATAGGAGAAGCAGACAAACATGCAGGATGGGGGTAACAGGAAGGAGGCTTTCATTCTATTTGGGATGGGAAAAAGCTATTAGAGGCTGTTGAGAAAAAGCGCTGATCCCAGAAAGGCGCTAGTAGGTGAAGCAAGTGAACTGTAAACAAATTTGAAATGGGAAGCCATGGTGAAGAGAGGCAGCTGTAATAGATTTACCTTCCAATGAAGGAGCTGACAATGACCTCCTGGGGTGCGCGTTAGCAAAGAACATAGGCGTGCATCACATTTGGCAAAATGGTGACCTGCAGGCTGGACACAGACCACAGATGACTTGGTTGTGCCCACATATTTTAAAAATAAATTAAATGCCAAAATACAAAAATCAACCAATTTCACATGAAAATCCAGATTGGGCCTCTTTTAAAATGTAAAAATAATTATTTACTTCATCATTGTTTGTAGGCTGTTCTGCATATCAACAATGAGTTGGCTGCCCTTAGGGCAAGCTTCTCTAGACTAAGGCAGTGACTGGCAAATGATTCCTGTAAAAGGTTTTGCCATTCAGTCTTTAATTACTCAATTCTGCCCTTACAGCCCAAAAGCAACTGTAAATTAATGGGCTTTGCTCTGTTTCAATAAATTTTGTGTGTGGACACCTAGATTTGAGGTAATTCTATTAGCTCCTTTATTTCAAGTGAAATCTATTACAGCTGACTCTTTATTCATCAACTGCTTCCTATTTCATGCTTCAAGAAGTATTGCTCCGCCCTGACAGGTGTGGCTCAGTGGATTGGGCGTCATCCCATAGAGAGAAAGGTTACCGGTTTGATTCCTGGTCAGGGCACGTGGCCTGGGTTGCCAGCTGGGTGCCAGGCTGGCAGTGTGCAGGAGGCAACCAGGCGATGTTTTTCTCCTTCTCTTTCTCCTTCCCTTTCCCTCTCTCTAAAATTAAAAAGTAATAAAAAAAGAAATATTGCATTCTTCTTTAGATTTTTTCCCCCACCATTAAAAAAATTAACTATTCTTAGCTTGTCGGCTGGGCCAAAACAGGCGGCTGACTGGGCATGGCCTTCGGACCACGGTTTGCGGCCGCTGCCGGAAGTTGCCAGCTGCCCCTTTCTGTCCACTCTAGGAGGGCTACGAGCTGCCATTTTAAAAATTGTGTTTGTGTTTTTAGGATAACCAGGTACCTCGACTGAAAGACCTGCAGTGGTACAACCAGGCAGGTCCTGGGCAAACCATGATCAGCTGGTCATGCTAACCATGTGTTTTTATTAGTTTACATTTCTTTTTTTTTATTTTTTTTATTTTAAGATTTTATTTATTTATTTTTAGAGAGAGGGGAAGGGAGGGAGAAAGAAAAGGAGAGAAACATCAATGTGTGGCTGCCTCTCACATGCCCCCCACTGGGGACCTGGCCCGCAACCCAGGCATGTGCCCTGACTGGGAATCAAACCGGCGACCCTTTGCTTCGCAGTCTGGTGCTCAATCCACTGAGCCGCACCAGCCAGGGTGAGCATTGCCATTTTAGTGAACTGATTTAATTATCTTTAATAGTCTTTCATCTCTTTCCTTTCTTAGGGCTTCATTTTGCCACCTCTGTAATATCTCAAGCCAGCGTTAGACTTTAATCTGTATATTTGTCTCTTCCATGTCAAAACGGGGGAGCTTGTCTTGTTCATCATTGTTTTCTGAGAACTTTGCACAGTGCCTCACACAGATTTGATTACCATAATGTGATAGATGAATGGCTGATGAACCTTACTCTCTCCTCACCCTCCGACAGGCCCAAGCACACTGGGGCAAATTTGCTCTGAAAGTCCATAAGTGAAGTACAGAAATGGGCCCATTTTAAAGATGAGAAAGCTAAAGTTCAGAGAGGTGAAGTCCCTTGCCCAAGATCATGTGTCTGTGGCAGAGCTGGGATCCCAAGCAACATCTGTTTAAGGTTAGGTTCAGTGTTCTCAGTCATTACTGAGGCTCTTTTTTCTCTCCTTTAGCTGCACTGGATATGAGGGAGTTGAGCTGTCCATTCCCAATAGGAGGATGGTTGACCAGGCTCACAGCAGTTCGGGTTTTTTGGTGGAGTGGAAGGGAGGTTGATTTAAATTCTATCTTTTATTTAACACCAGAAGAAAATCTCTTTTATTTTCCTAGTGGTAAAGTATTTTAAACTGGGAGTTAGGAGGGAGAGAGGAGGTGAAGTCTGATCTCTCTCTCTCTCTCTCTCCCCCCTCTAAAAGCACAAGATAAGCTCAATACCCTCAAGGTCACAGTAAACAGTTCTCTGTGACTTGTACAAACCCGCATGACATGCAGCAGGTCCTCGAATAACATCCTTTTGAAACAAGTAGGATAAAATATTCCCCCAAATAGCTCCATCCCATCAAGCCCTACCAGAACGAATTACTCCATCAGTTAAACCCTTCCAGAACGAATTGCTCTGAGCCCTGCCAGAACGACGGCAGTTATCCATAGTTATAAAACAATGGTCCAGGAACTACCCTGAATTCTTTTAAGTCTGTTTTACAGATCTAAAGCCAAGCCACCAACCACAGAGACAAATTCAATACCTGATTGGGAAATTTCCTTTCTGCATCCCATAATAAGTACTGCACAATCCCAGGACGCTTGGCTTTGTTGATGTGTACCTGGACATCAGTGTTCCAGAAGAGGAAAAGCCTGCTGCTGAGCCTGGGACTGAGGCTTAGGGGTGTGGCCAAGTGGGAGAACCGGGTGCTTTGGTATTGAGCAAACTCTCCCATTAAAAAGTGCTCCCTTCTGAGACTTGACTTGGGGTGGTGAACACACAATGTAATATATAGATGATGTAGTATAGAATTGTGTCCCTGAAATCTATATAATTTTATTAACCAATGTTACTCCAATAAACTCAATTTTAAAAACATAGAAAAAAAGAGTGCTCCCTTCTATTACATTTTCTATGTGTCTCCAAATCTTGCTTTCACACCACTTCTGTTGTCTTTATCCTATAAATACATTACCTTTAAAATGTTATTAGCAGCTATGTTTGAGAATGTACTGGCAGGAAAACACCTGTTCCTGTTCTAATGACCCCTCCCTTCCACAAGCTGAGCTTCTGGAGTTGGACTAGTTTCGTTTATTAAAAGTCTTGGCTTCCACAAGTTGTGGGACAGTGACACTCCTTACCCTCTTACCCATGGTGGGTTTCCACTTGGGGTGACTAGAAGCTGACAGCTGGAGCCAGTAAGATCTTGGCGGCCAAGAAAGTATGAGGAGGATACACGTCTTCATATTATAATGCCTTAGCTCTCATAATAGCTATGGTCCACATATTAAAATAATTTCTGACCTTGAAATAGATTTTTTATATAGGAAGCATAAGTTGGCATATCGTTCCGTGCACAAAGATGGTTACCTCTGTGTTTGCATCGTTTCGTCTTTCTCTTCTAGTCCTTTTGGGATTTCTCCCTGGGGAGGAGGAGGAGATGGTGGCTCTTTGCTGTTATTGGTCTGGGCTGGCGAGAAACAGAAGGTCCGCTCGAAGGGGATGGAGAGAGAGAGTTCAACAAAGGCATCATTTGTAAGGATTAAGGCAAACCAGCCACATGTTTGAGAGCTCTTGCTTCAATTTCTAATTTTTTGCGGCAAGACCACCTCCACTAATTCAGCTCTTCTGTGTCCCATCTGATCACAAGCCTGGCCGCCCACCCGTCCCTGCGTTGTCCTCACCAGCTTCCCCTCAGTGCCTGGCTCCCTCGGTAATGCCTGTTGGTCCTGCCCGACTTTCACCTGGCCGCCAGCACCCCGCAAGTGTTGTAATGAACAAATACATAACTGATATTAACCCAGCCACTGGTCCTGTCTTATTCCTCTAAGTTTTCTCAGTTACAAGGATAAACGGGAGGGTCCTGATCCTGTGGGAAGCTGTGGGGAGGCCTCGTTCATTTCTTTTTTTGAAAACCCACAGACCAGCTCACACAGTTGGTTTAGAAGAGACAGGGCCATAGCTCCAAAGCCCCCCCCCCCCAGTTAAGCTTGTAGGTTCCTCACTTGTAGAGGCTGGTGGAGGAGGGGAAGGCAAAGGAGAGAGAGTATGGTTTGGTTACAGTGTAATTTTCCTTCCTCTGGGAGCATTTCAAGCGTATTGTACAAATGTCAGGGAACTGATGACTCATCAAACAGTGGAGTGTTGGTTTTGGAAAAGGGAGAGGAAGTCACTGCTTTGGAGCTCAGTGATGGATTTGCGCTAAGGTAAGATCTTATCGTGCCAGCGGGACTGAAATGTTGGCAGTAACCCCTTGCTCTTCTCGGAGCCTGGGAGAGGTGCCCGCCACGTCCCCCAGGTCCCAGGAGTGGGGTGACACATTTGTAGTCTGAAACCATTTAGCCTGAGCCTTCTGAGCAACACTTCTGTGTCTCCCAGAACCAAGGAGCTGTGACTACGAAGTGAAACCTCCATTTCCTCAGGGCAGAGAGGAGACAACGGCTGCCGTCTGTCCCACAGTAGGGGTGAAGGCGAGATGGGCAGAGCACGTGTCTCTTGTTTAGTCTGGGCAAGTGTGAGCTGCAGAAGAAAAGCAGCTGTGAGAGAGAATCTTACAGACTTTTCTTATCTCTGTTTTCCTTGTTGAGCTTGGGAAGGGCGAAGGCACTAAGGCAGAGCTTGTGAGAGCGACACAGGCAAAGAGAGGAGAAAACAACCATGAATGGGGTTGTTCAGCATAAACCACAGTCCGTTAGGTAACACACATGCGAATTCATGTTATCTACATGTCACAAGTCGCACATGTGGCTAATGAAATCGATGCGTTGTGGTGGAGATAACACACTGAGACCAAAACACCTATGACTCTTTCTCTCCTTTTCCCCCCCTTGAACAAAGACCATAATTTTCTGACCACTTCTGCGTCCTTCAGGAAGTTTGGACCTTTCCTACTCCATCTGTTTTGTGGTGGTTGTTTCTTTTTTAAACTAATGATGAGGTGTGTGGAGATGCTTGTGCATGTGTGATGGGCGACGGGGTTTGGGAATAAAGTCCTGTGGTCACGGGGCCTGCTGAACCCTCTCTGAGAAGGTCCTGGTGCTAGAAATTGCAGAAAGGGAGTGGGGCAGGGACCTCAATAGTTGGCAGCCAGTGTCGGAGGCTCCGTTTAGGATATGGCTTACACGTGGCAACTTGGTCCCGGCTTTTGGCCTTCATGGTAAGTCTGGGATGCCAGAAAGAGGGCCACTCCGCAGCCTGTAACACCCACATGTGAAGAGGGATCTTTAGTTGTAGTCCTCACACCCTCTCTCTTCTCCTTGCTCCTCTCTAGTTTGCCTTTTTCTCACATGGACAAGAGCAGAAGTTGTAACTTGAATTTCTGCTTTTCCAGATCTACAGCTACAGAAATCCACACAATGGGACACAGTGGTAGCACAGAAAATTCATATGGATGCTCCTTATGGCCCATCCACTCTCTCGTTTTTGCCATTGTCTTCAATTTATCCCACCATCACTAAAACTGTTCATTTTACCTTTCTCTTTTTCCTTCTCACACCTTCTCTGTCTTCATCCTAGCGCAAGCCACCGCTGCTTCTCACCTTCTCGCCAGAGCTCCCGTAAGAGGTGGCCGTCTGGTCTTCCAGAACGGGTTCTGGCCGTCTTGTAATCCACTCTTCATTCTGCGACAAGAGAGATCTCTTCAAATGTAAATCTGATTATGGGAACCGATCTTCTCCCTTCTCTTCCTCCATCCACTACCTACTTAAAAGTCTTTAACACTCCCTTGCTCTTTGTAAAACAAACAAAAAAGAACACAAAAAACAGAGATGCTTAATTTGGCCAACAGAGTCCTTTCTTGCACTGTCCCTGCCCCACTCTCCGGCTGAGCGTCCCGCCATTTTCTCCCTCATTCCATGTGCTGCGGTCGCACAGGTCTCTTGTTTCCTGGTTAGGTCATGTTCCACATGGACACAGGGACTTTGCACATGCCATTTCCTACTCCTCCTAGTAAACAACTCTCCTCCTGGGAGAAAACTTTCTTCTTGTGCCTAGTTAACTGGAACTTACTCTTAAGCTCTCAAGATAAACCTCCTGTCCTCAAGCATTTTGTGACCTCACAACATAGATTGGGTTCTTTTGTCATGTGGAAGTACTGTATCACAGCACTCACCTTTGTTTGGGAGAATGCATTTATCTGGGCTCAGTATCTGTCTTTCTGACTTGACTGTAATAGAGAGCAGTGGTTTGCTCCACATTGTATCCCCAAATCCAGCACAATGTTTCATACATGGCAAGTGCTTAGCAGATATTTGCTGAATGAATGAATCAGAAGTTCTGTTGGACCAGCCTCACCGTCCTCATGTTATAGATGAAGAGACAGAGGCTAACATGGTAATAAATGGTGGAGTTACGTGGCCAGCACAAGTGTATCTGACTCCAGAACCCAAACAGCACCTGTTATTACAGCAGTTTGTAGAGTTACTAGGGAGGGACTCTAGTCACAGTGCTGTGCGTATGTGTTTGTTTTGCTATTGTTTTAAAACACAGAACTAAAGTACAAAATAACTTGTTAATGGCTCATATCACCTTAGTTATACCACCGATTGTCATTAAGAGAAAGACCTAGATGATGCAGAATTCTTTGTTAAACAGGGCCCATGTGATCTTAACGTAGCCTTAAAGGGATTAGATTAAGGAAGGTTGATCATATGTCTGATTTACACTTGTTGTCTTGGAGTAATTATTAATAGGGCTCTTTTTAAGTCTCAGAAGTGTCCCACATGGGGCCATCCATGACATGGTCGTCCTGTTTATCGGGGAGGTGACTGGGCCAGTTAAGCGGGTCCGAAGTTAGGAACCTTAGATTTTTGCTCAAGCTCTGCCTTTAGATTTGATTGTGGCAAGTTACTTTAGTAAATTTGAAAGGCTGGGTTCTTCTTATTCTGCACTCTTTGTGATTTTTGTGAGATCTTTAAAATAACACATTAAAGATAGGTAGCTTTTTAATAGGCATGAATCAAAGGGCCCTCTAACCTTAAGGAGCACATAAGCTAGGCCACAGAGATATCAAAAGTACATAAACTGCCCTGGCTGGTGTGGCTTAGAGGATTGAGCACCAGCCTGCAGACCGAAAGATCGCCAGTTCAATTCCCAGTCAGGGTACATGCCTGGGTTGCGGGCCAGGTTCCTGGTTGGGGGCATGCGAGAGGCAACCAACTGATATATCTCTTGCACATCGATATTTCTCTCCCTCTCTTTCTCCCTCCCTTCCCCTCGCCCTAAAAATAAATAAATATTTTTTAAAAATACGTGAGCTACTCAGGAGCACAAGAAACTTAGTTGGAGGGAGCAGAGATAGGGTTAAGAAAGGCTAGAAATGAGATGCTAGGCTGGGAAACGATTGGATTGGGGAATCACTTATTCCACAAATATTTTAAACACCGATTTTGTGCCACATACTATGCAGACTATTGGGATACAAAGATAAAAAGACTTGATCATTGATTCAATGGCAGTCTGTAAGTTCATAATTGTAATAAATGCAGCATAAATATTAGAATGGCCATACGTTCAAGGAGGATACATTTAAATCATAACGAAGGAACTTCTAAGTCTTCCTGGGTGCGTAAGGATGAGTAGGCGCCATAGGGAAAGTATCGGATCTGAGACTGAAGTAACGAACACATGACTGAGCTGAATGCAGAGTATTCAATGCTGGGACCCATGTCTGACTCATTTCTAGAGCCCACTATGGTGTGCAGCAAAGGAAGAACCATAAACTGTTGGCGTCTGGCCGGAGGTGGCTCCAAGGGGAGGTAGAAGATGATGGAGCAAGGAAGGAGAGGAAGGAAATGATGACAATGCAGAGGCTGAACTTGAAGACTGCTTTGGCATCTTCCACATCCTGCTTGAAAGAGCTGCTTCTGCCTTTGAAGTTTGCTAGCCTGCAATTAGGAGAGCGTAGCCATCAGGAGACTCTGACTCAATGAGCGGGATTAGAAATTTCTATTCTAATTACTTTCAGAAACTTAAAAGATTTGATTGTGTTTTGGTCTAAGGGACAGGCTGCAGATGTAAAGGCATCTTGATATTTTCTGGAACCTTTTTGCTCATCTTTAATTGAAGAGGATATTTACTTGTAAATGGAGTTCTCAGGGCAATCCAGCTCTGCTTCTCTGTGACACATGCTCTCATTTCACCTTGGCAGACTGGTTTCATTAGAAATAATCCGCCGTGGGGGTAATGTTAACATAATATTGCTTCTAAACTAGGCACAGTTTGATGAAAGATTTGGATGTGCTTGGTGGGTTGCCGTTCCAATTTCAGACGTTTGCTGGCATTCCCTGAGAGCCTGCCAAGAGCAGGAGATGACAGCTAAATGGGCTTTTCATATGCTGAATGTGGCAGTGGGGGGTTCGCCTTGTGACTCTCTTTAAAAGCCTTGGGGGAGTGATGATCCAAAGTCCTGAACTCCTCTGAGAGATGTTATTTCAGACGAGTCCTTGCCAATTCCAAATGTACCAATTACAATGTAAAGATGAATGAGGTGATCTCGCACATTTAGTCATTGTTTAATCCAATCTTCGGTGCAATGTGATGTTCATTGTCCCATTTGATCTTCATAGTGACTCTGGGTTGTAGTCAGAAGTGGCCTTGCTCTGGGCATTTTATGGATTTTACAGATGAGGTCTAGGTTTCAAGAGAGTAACTTGTCTGTCTTTATTTGACAGGTAATTAAATGTTTATGAGGTCTGGAAATCAACTTGGTCTACTCATTGCCAGTATAGTGCTTATTATACTTAATCATGAGGTTTTGCTCTGTAAAATTCTAAAATACACTCATTGAATGAATGACAAGTCAGTTTCTGCAGTGGGTTAGGGCTGTGCCACAGATTTAGGCGGCCAGGCGTGACAGAGCTAGAAAAGGCACTGAAGGCAGTGACCTTGCTCTTCAAGGCTTGACCTTTGGTACACCTTCCTGTCAGCACAACGGTCCACTAGTCCAGATGTGTGTCACCTCATTATACACACGCCAAGAATCTCCTCCCAAAATATACGGAGAGGGCTCTATAAAAAATAGGGCATGACTTTAATGGAGATCTTTTGTGGGTAGAAGTTCCATCTAACTAAAATGTTCTGCCTCCCCAGCTGGATGGTACAAATGAAGCTGCATCTTTAATTCTTTTAGTATTCAAACGAATTGCATCTCAAGGTGCTTTAGCAAAATGACAGTGCTGGTCCAGATTCCTACACCTGTCACAGTGGTTCTTCAAGGGAGAGGAATCGGATGCTCCCATCGTTATCTGCTGTGGAGGACCTGCCGTTTTAGAGCTCTTCGGCTTATTCCCACTCGAAGGCATTATCCTCAAAGTGCTCATGACAGCTGTGGGACCGAGAACGTCAACATCAGCTGCACGTTCAGCCAGAATCAGTCCTCTTCCAATGAGCAAGAGACCTTGGCTTTGAACCTCTTCTGTCCAGGCCCCATATTTCTTTGCAGTGAGCCCCCTTTGGAAGGCCTTTGGTAGATTTAAGTTGAGAGCATCCCATTCTATCAAAGAGGATTTAAATTTGAGTATCAGAATGGAAGCTGTTGAAACCCTACCATCCAGGCATTCCTTAACCTGCACACAGAATTTCCCGTGTAGTCCCAGTGAAACCTTTGGCTCAGCAGAGTATCAGGAGGGGGAAGTTTTTGGTAAAGACCCCCGAATGATGACAATTAATGTTCACTTGCTTTACCTACATATCTGAGGAAGGAATTTTAAGTGATTATTTCAGGGATGAAGAAGTCAAGAGTTTATGTACTCAGCATCTTTTACACATCAAAAAGCAAGGCCAGATTAGCGTCTGCCTGTCAAAGCAATTTGATATAACTTGAAAGCCTTAATAGGACAAGAATATTTGGAAAACTTTTTGTATGGGAAGAGATCTTTGCCCTGACATTTGAGTATTGAATGATCTAAGAGAAAAGCCTAAAAAATCATATAGAAATGACGAATTTATGAACATCTTACTTGTCAACCCAGACTCAAGCTACATTTTACTCTATTGTCGGAGAGAGGGAATGTAATACACCATCTTATATTAGAATAGGCAATAATGAGGTAACAGGACAGGCAACAGAGCTCTGGACCCACGAAGAATCGTGAACTTCACGTTGACCCTAATTTCAGGGCTGCCGTATGCCTGATGTGAAAATGTTGGGTCAGTGGTCTAGAGGAGGAAGTGCCATGAACTTAGGAGTTATAGAGACAGCTGAGCAGCCAATGGCAGAGGGGTTTGAGACCAGTGATGCTAGTGCCTTCAGTGACAGTGGGCACTATTCTATGGTGGTGGCATCGGTGGTAGTTGTATTGGTGTTCTGATTATGTTTTAATTCATTTCATTCCTTTTTTGAATATCATTTTCCAGCTTCCCTGTCAATTCTGTGAGCCATCAGTATTCTTACACTAAATTACTCTTTTTATGCTTAAGTTATTCTGCATTACTCTCTGTCATTTGTAACCAGGAATTGTGACTAGTGCAGATACCGGTACCAGGAATATATGCAGGTCTAGCGCAGGAAAATATGAGAAATACGGGGACACCTGAATCAGTTAGAATGAAAAGTAATGGAAGTTCAGCTCAAATTCAGGAATAAGAGTCTGCATACTGATGACACGTGGTTGAGAGTCTAATCGTTTAGCTCCCATTCCTGATCTCTTTGAATGAAATATACATTAAAGACAAGGCCCTGGTGGACTCAGCAGTTCGGCATCCTAGAATGGAATCAAGACCCCTAGAAATTTGAATCTATGGGTTAGGGTATGTATTATTTGGGGTCTCAGAAAGTAAGAGATGGTTCACACCCATGGGGTATTTGAAGAGAGTTTAAGAAAGGACTTATTTACAGTATTGTGAGCAGGCCTGAGGGCAGTCAACAAGGGATGGTGAGGTACCTTACAGATTCGAGATCTCTTA
Organism: Micronycteris hirsuta; assembly: GCA_004026765.1. Classification (NCBI taxonomy): domain Eukaryota; kingdom Metazoa; phylum Chordata; class Mammalia; order Chiroptera; family Phyllostomidae; genus Micronycteris; species Micronycteris hirsuta. The sequence continues at coordinate 80,492 of PVJI01004944.1, forward strand.
CTTCCACCTATAGGAGTGAGGAGAAGGAACAAGGCTAAGAATTTAGAGGGAGCTGCATTTGCAGCTGTAGCTGCGGCAGGTTTTCCAATAGTCACTGTCAGCTTTGGGAAAAGAATTCAGCCACTGCTAATTCATGACCTGGCAGGTTGGGGGTCAGGAAATAAAGTCCTTCTTTCTTCACCTGATTCTCCCCTTTGTGCATCCAATTGGCTAGACCCGACCTGAAGACGGAAGGTTAAGTTCACTTGATTGAAGTAGTAATTAGAACTCACCCTTCTGGGCAAAGAGCTAGGTGGAAAAGAAGGGCGTACGGACCAGGATGGGCAAATGGAAACCATCCATCACAGGGCAGCTATTTCTAGATAACTTTCAAGAGACTGACCAATTTAAATTCCTACATTCTTGGCTCAAGAAGCAGCCTGAAGAGAGGTATTTCCTATGACTATGGAAAGAGAATATCTTATCTCTTGGAGGCTTAGGGCTAGGATAGCCAAAAACCAAACAGGCAGTGGATCTGTGCTTTGACAAATTATAATATCAGTGCAATTCATAGTTTCATCAGACTTCTTCTAAAGTCAGGGCAGTGAAATAGGACATGACCCCTGGATTGGAATGGCAATACGTGGGAGAATTTAGTGTCTAAATTCATGACCTCTGTGAACATCCATGGGCACTTGAAATAGCTCTTTGATTCCAACTTGGCTGGAGGGCTCTGTAACTTATTTTTCACTCTTGCAGGGGAAGCCAGTTCTCGCTTTGTCCTTTCTCCACCAACCTCCTGGACTTTCAGTGTATAAATAAAGTTTGATCCTGGAATACCTGGTATGGGACATTTAAAAAATTAAATCTGAGGGAAGAGATCTTACACTCCAAAAGTATATAAGATTTCACTAATTTGTGTAGACAAATTCTAAAATATGTGTGCAAAAATGAATTCTGAAGGAGATTCAGAATTTAGAAGTTAGATTAAGGATGGAAGACATTCATTTTATTTCAGGCTGAATTTGTTGATATTGCTCCATTTTCTGGTTATTTTGGGTTCAAAGTATAAGACTGAACAGCCGGGAGTGGTTCTAATTGTTCACTTGGTTGACTGAAACCTGGACATCCATGAAAAAGATGCCAGTTTTATTGTAGGGATGGAATCCAAAGAATTTCAGAGATAGGCAGGTTGGAATGGATTAATTATGTATGACTCACCCACTCATTGTCTCATCATGGTCTTCTAGAAGGCCAACATTGCAACTTGACTCTTTCCTTTTTCTTCTGTTTCCTTCCCCTTTTTTCCATAGGTGTTGATCCCAAGAGCTTTTCTAAAATAAATATCCTGAAGATGAAATGCCATCTCGGAATCTACTTTCCAAAGAACCTAACCTGCAACACAAGTTACAGACTCAACTCAGTTACAAAAATGAGAAATGTAGACTCAATTTACATTTCTTTCCTTGGTGTATGTATCTATTTTTCTACCTTCTCTGTTCTCTTGCTATATCCTATTTTTATATGTAGGTAGATATCATGCATTGTTAGGGGTTTACTTGTAGTTTAGTCAAAGTGGCAGAATATCAGAAAGTAGAATGAGCATCATCCCAAGATCCTGGACCTGCAGTGAGTTACAGTACCAAATAAAGCATTGCTTTGTTTCCATCAGGAGATAGTGAGAGAGTAGTTGTCATGGGGATAGTTTCATTGTGTTAGACAGAAACAATGTGTTTGAAAATGTTAAGAAGAGAAGAAGGATCTGGGAAGATCCAGAGTGCAGGATGCTGATAGACGTCAGTCATTTTGACTGCCCAGAAACTGAACATGTTCATTGTATTTTGGGGAAAGTCCTAAGAGAGGCAGGACATTATTCTCTCTACAGAACTGGAAAGAGTGGGCCATTGTCTCCTTCAGTCTGCCACCTATTAACTGGGTCATTGTCATGTGACTCATGTTAGCCAATCAGATTCTCCAGCATCAAACTTCGACTGTTGAGGGAATGAGGCAAGAAGCACAATAAGTTAAAAATTATTCCCGGAGCCTATGGCAGATTCATAAGGCCAGTGTCATTTTAGCAAGAATCTGGTGGCTGAGGAATATTCTGTCTAGATTGGTGGCATGCTAGACAGTCCAGCTCTGAGCAGGACCTGGGATAGCTTTCCCTTGGTTCCTGCCACATGTGGTTATCTCACCTTCTTGCCAGTTCTGTACAGTATCCAAAACCCATGCAGTCAATTCTTTTTCTGCTTAAGTTAACAAGAGCCTGTCTCTGTAATTTGCATCTCAAGACATATCTAGTATACAAATATCCCAGGATACTCAAAAGTTCTAGGAGTACAGATATCTAATGACGTGAGGTATTCAGGCACTTGAACTTCAGGGCAAATCAATGCAAGTTAGATGGAGACAGAGGGGAATGAGTGCCCCTCCACTACTGAAACTCTTGGATTCAACAACTCCCCTGTTCTTTGCCCTAAGAAGTCTGGGTCTCTGCAGCGAGAGCAATGACTACAGTGGCCATGGAGTCACAATATAAACAACAAATATAAGCAACAGGGACCTACTATTCTTCTGTGACCCTGATTCTGTTCCTTGTAGCCTTTATTCCACTTCCCACGTTCATCATGACACCAGGGTATTTTGTGTTGACAGCAATACCTCCTGATACCCCGACTGCCTGAAAATGAACAGGAATTTGTTTCAATACACATAACTACCAGTGCATCGAGGAACCAGCTATAACGGAGGCTTGCACTGGTCACAGAGGAAGGGGCCCAGGACCATCTCGAAGACCCCCTTTCCAGTTCTGCAGCAGCTATAAAACAGGCAGAACTAAGAAGTGTGTTGGACCCCCCAGGCAGGAACTTCAGAGCTACAGACATTTTGCCCCTCAGAGCAATTCCTTGACTGATTCACTCAGATGCATTCTCAAAGCTACATGCCAGCCTTGTGAACACCATTGCAAAGGGCAAGAAAAGAGCTTGCTTGGCAGACACTGACAGGCTGCCAAGGCGACCACAGGCGATTACGCATTTCTTCTTAGCTCTTATGACATTCTCATTGCAGTAAGTAAGTAATAAGTCTCCTCCTATTTAAATGGCAGATGTGGGAGAGTGTCATGTTTGTTTAGGGAAGCCCATAAAAGGAGAAAGTTAACTCATCCCATCTGGAAGGTAAGGAGTGGGTTCATCTATTAGGAGCCAGAAAGGGGTTGAGAAAGGAAATCTGAGTTCTGAAGACCACCTGAGGGACCGATAATGAACAGAGCAGAGCTTCCCCTGCAGACTGAACTAGGGGCACTCTCAGCAGAATACCAACATTCCCTTCTGTTGTTGATTGAGTGTTTGTGCCCCCCACTGCCACACTCAAATTTACATGTTGTGGTGGTATTTGGAGGTGGGACACTTGGGGGGTAATTAGGTCATGAAGGTGGAGACCCCGTGAATGAGATTAGTGCCCTTTCTTTCCTTTTCGTTGCATTTATTGGGGTGACACTGGTTAACAAAATTACACAGGTTTCAGGGGTACAGTTCTATGACACATCGCCTGTACCCTGTATTGTGTGTTCACCACCCCAAGTCAAGTCTCCTTCCATCACCACTTACCCCCCTCTACCTTCCTCTACCCCCCACCCTGGTAACAGCCACACGGTTGTCTGTGTCCATGAGATTTTTCTCTTTCTTTTCTTTTCTGCTCAATCCCTCTACCCTCTCCAAAGCCCTCGCCAAACGTGGTGAGCCTGCTCTCTATCTGTGAGTCTGTCTGCGTTTTCAGAGGAGGCGTGAGAGAGCTCACTCTCTCTCAGCTACATGAAGACATGGCCAGAAGATGGCCATCTGCAAACCAGGAAAAGTGCTTTCACCGGGAATTAAATTAGCCAGCGCATTGGTCTCGGACTTCCTAACTTCTATAACTGTAAGAAATAAATGTTTGTTGATTGAACCACCCAGTTTATGATAGTCTGGTGTAGCAGCCCGAACAGACTAGGACAGCTTCCCCTAGGAAGGCAGCAGGCATCTCTTGGTGAGATGGGAAAGCAATTATTAGATGAATGTAATTATAGTAATGGCTTGGATATCATATTCAACTGAACTACAGTACTATGACACCAGGAATTCAGAAAACGTAGAGTCTTAGAGTTTCAGACAGAACCTCCATCATAGCACTTGCTCAAATTTACTGAGCACCTGCTACGTGCCAGCCACTGTTCTCAGGACTGCACATGTATTTTTTTATTTCATTCTCTCATCCATGCTCAGTGGTCAGTTCTGTTTTGTTCATTTTACAAGCAAGGCTCAGAAAAGATAAAGTCCCTCATCAAAATCTCTCGTTCTGTGTGACAGGGTAAGTCAGAATCCAGTTTTTCTGATACTGAAGCACAGGATATTTTTTACTAGAGATGGAGCAAGGGATCCATAAAACATCTGCCCACAAGGCAGGCATTTGGCTGCTCAGGACTCAAGCCTGTCCTTGTGAGGTGAACAACCGCCAGCGTGTGCGTGTGTGCAAGTGTGCATGTGTGTGCTTCACCACATGTCCGTGGGTACCACTGGCAGATTCAGACCCCCAGGCATCCCTGAAATTTGATCCATCCCCGTGGGATCTTTCTTATTCCTCTGTTCTTTGGCCTCCTGGCTTACAGAAAGCACAACAATCCAGTTTACCCTGGAATGAGTTCTGAAAGAAAGCACATTATTTTACATGCACAGGGAAGAGAAGATAAGAGACTGAGGTTTGAAACAAACTTTGTCTGTGAGAGTGCTTTGTTTTGCCACAAAGGCCTTTGTCACGTGGTACTTTAAAAGAACCCAAACAATCAAACCACGGAAATCGAGTGGTTTTAAAGACATACGGTTTCAATCACCCTTGTTCCATAGAATGACAGAAATAGGAGATGAAAGTGACCATGACCTGCTTGGCCAGCTAGCCCTTCTGGAGTCAGTGCATATGGTTCCCTGAAGACCAGGCCGCCTGAGTCCTTGTCAGGAGGACTAAGCCTTGGGGGACTTCCCCTTTCCCTCCTCCAGGAGGCGGGCAGCCACCTAACAGTTCTTACTGCTTAGAAATTTTCCTGATCACAAGCCAAAGTTTTCCTTTCCTCCATTTTATCTCATTGTTCATCCTTTCTACACTCGAGCCTCAGAGTCATCCTTGGGGCTCCTTCGCTCTTTCCAAAGTCTGGCAGTCCAAGGCCCTTCCTCAGCGCCCCGGCGTCTGTGAATTTCATCGGTGCCCCACCTTCTCCCGGACGAAACCCAGGCACTGGCGCACAGGAGTGGGCTTGAGGGGTGATGGTGAGCCTGGCCCAGTTTTCCCTAGGTCTTTTCCTCGTAACCAGCATTTCTTAAAAGTTGCCACTAATATATCTTCATGACAGAGAAAAATGAACACACTTCTCAGAGGGATTGGCAGGTAGCCCAAAGTGGCTGGAAATTTCTTCGACATCACCTATTTTGTCTTAAGCATTCATATCTTCAAGGCATCTTTTTGATTTAATGAGAAAGTATTTTAAACACTCATCATTTCAGACATTTCAACCCTCCAGCCTCCCCGCTCAGCAACCCCAGCCCTGTGAAATCCTCAAGGGAAAAGTGTCATTGTAGGCGTGTGCTGATTTCTAAGCCTGTGACCCAAATACCCCCAAATGTACTATCACGAGAACATACATTCCAGTCTGCGAAGTATGACTCCAAGAAGTAAAGTGCCTATTGGAGAAGGGTGAGAAATGAAGATTCTAGAATAAAATAAGGGTTGAGAGAGAGAGAGTGTAAGTAACTGAAAATGGCTGTGCCCTATTTTTCAGAGACTAGAGATTAAATCTTAAATCTGTGAGAATCGGGACACGTTATTTAATATCTATGATATTCAGCTTCTGCACGGGGGAAATGAGGGTAAAAGACGTCTTCGTGATGTTTTAAAGAGAGAATGTTTGTGAGAACACTTAGCGCTGGTTCAGTATCGTTGGCAGTAAATGGTTACTTGTCTGTCCTTTCCTTCGGGCTCTGGAAGAGAAAGAGATAATGAGAAGAAAACTGTTCAAGCCGCTTTCTGGGTTGTTTATCTGCCTAGCCACCCTCCACCGCCCCAATCATTTGCTGGGACAGACGAGCCAGCCGTGGCCATTTTTTAAGGGTCCTCCCCTTACCACTGGAAAGAACCTGGAACTGGTCTTGTTGCTGAGACTGTGCTGGGGGTGGCCCCGGGTGTCTGCCCACTGTCTGAGCTTTGGTTCTCTCCCCTGACTGGGCCCTGGGCCTGGGCCCCCCGAGGGCATTTCTGTTACTTTGCTGAGACTGGCTGGAGCTTTCTGTCAACACCATGTCTATCCAGCAGGACCCTGCATCTGCAAAACTCTCATTCACCCCTTCTCAGTGCTGAGCCCAAGTGGTGTTAATTTGTCTGTCCATTGTCTGCACCCTCTTCCTGTGCTTGTGAGCCCTGAGATCTGCGTAACTCTTACTCATTCTCATGAGCACGGAGCCATGGATGGCCAGGTCTTTGTTAGATTGATGGATGGATGGATGGATAGATGGATAGATAGACAGATAGATATTAAATCAGTTTGGTGTGTAAACCCCTCTGACCAGACGCTTCCACCTAGGCCTCCGACTTTGGAGCCAGTGATGCCGAGGAGCAGGGCACAAGCGGGAATTCTGTCCAGCAGCGGAAGTGGGGGCATCTATGATATACTGGCCTCAGGACTGCCCTCCCCTCCACCCCCAACACACACTTTCCTGGCTGTTCCTGCAGCAAGACCTGGTTGAGATTTTGGACCTCCACCCTCTCTTTGCTGTTCCTGCTCATTTTGGAGCTTGTTTCTTGGGCCTTCACATTAATTCCTGAGCTTAGCCAGGCCTTTCTGTAAATCCTTTAATGCTTTAGGTAACTGGAGTTCTTTTCAGTTGTTTGCATTTAAGAAGTCTGACTCAACAAATCCTTTAATCCAGGCCCAACCTGAATCGTAACGCTGCCACCTGCTGGATTAATCATGTCTGTATCTCCAGGCGAGACCACGCCCTCCAGGGAGCAGAAACTGGATTGTTCTTTGGGGCGACACAGTATGTGTCCCCCAAATCTCCCATACATGAAAGACTCGTTTCTTAGATGCTGGGAGCACTATGGGGAGAGGAGAGTCCGCTGTCGGCCGCTTCAGCGATTGCCTCACCAGCAGAGAACCAGCTCGGCCAAGACTGCATCCCGGCGTGGTTCTCGTCCGATGACTGGTGGATGTGGCCATCCCAGCCCAAGTGCGGACAGCTGTGAAGGGCTATTCTAGCTCTAGAGCCCCCTGTGAGGTTTACTGAGGCTGGCCCTGGACGGGCACTGCAGCCTGACCCTCCCTGTGCCCAGTCCTGCACCCGCCCTCTCCTTTCCCCGAGTGTTGGTCTGCAACTCCTTAAAAAACCTCCCGCATGCTGATCTCCGCTTCAGAATCGGCTTTCTGGGGATCAGTCTGTAACAGCCTTTTGGAAACTAAATTGTCAGGATCTAGGCCAGTTTCTAACAAAGAATAAGTGCAAATACCGATCTGCCGAACAAAGCCACCACCCTTCTCTTGCCAAAAACTGAGCGTCACTTCTGCCCTGGACCCACCTCTTCTCACCTCCTCCTGCATCTCTGCAGAGCTCTCCTCATCCTCTTCTTCAGGTTTCTTACCACCGCCAACCCTTAAATACACGAGTACATCCAGGCCTTTTCTCGGGCCTTCTGCTCCGGCTGGTGTGAACCATTAACGTGGACTGTAAGTCCAAAGGGCAGGTGACAAATCGTCTGTTTGTTACATTCCCAACACCTGCCACAGTGCTTGGCACTCAGTAGCCACTCAATGAATCATTCATTTGGGGGCTGAAAGTTCACGTCCTCTGCATTTCTCTGTCGGGGAAAAGAATGTTCACGTAGCAGCAACATGGGAGAAGTTTTGAAGGGGAGAGAGTTTATGCTGAGCAGCCCACGAGATTTTTTTTTTTTTTTAATTTTTAGTATAATCTAACATTTTTGCTTCTCTGAGCCCTTCCTCGGCCACCTCTTTTTGCCTTCCTTTTGTTCTTAATTTACATTAAAAGGCCCCAAAATTGGCGTGGCCTAAGTACTCTTCTCAAAGGGAAAAACTGGTTTTAACTGATACCAGCAATGCAAATTAGAGGTGTAATGGATAAGCGCTGTAACTATTTTCACAGTAACTGTGCTTGTTTTGTTGGCTTTGCAAAAGAGAACTACTTATACCATTTGATATGTACAATGCCTCCTGAGGCCATTCTTACCATTTCCATTGTTCGGTTGATGAAACTCCGGGAATGTAACCTTCCTACCCCAAATTACACAGCTCGTAAACAGAGGGTCAGGGATCAAATTCTCATTTATTTAAGTCTAAATTGCATGCTCTTATTTTTTTTTTTTTTAATATCATGTTGTTGAAGCTAAAACCTAGCATTTTAGGCACCTCTGGGATGCCAGGTATGGGAAGATGGGTCAGATTCCAGCTTAGGCCACCTTTCAGGAAGACCTGCACCGTGTACCAAATCTGAGCCAGATTTCCTTTTTTAAGAGGACTCCTGGATGAGACAGAAGCCAGTCTTCATGCAGAAGGTACATTCAATTCCTAGGCTTTAGGGACATTTGTCATGGGGATCAAAGTGTCAACTAAGGTAGAAAAAGCAAAACCACTGTATACGAGGCTTAGACGTGCCGCCTCTATTGATTCAAATTTGAAAAATGTACCCCACTTCTATGGGGCAAAAGTGCCACAATACAGCCATTTCTTTAAAATGGGGGAAGGAGAGAAGAGCGAGTCCTTCTAGAGAGAAGAGCAGATTTGCACCCTGGTAGTGATCTGGCCCCAAACAGCCCATTTCTCCCCAGAGCGCAGTCCTACACACAGGGCCCTCGGGCCGGAGTGCCAGCTCTGATTATGTTACACTTCTCCTTTGGAAACAAAGCTTCCTTTCCAGTTTTCCAAGTCTCTCTGTCTAACCATGTTCTTGGCACATTATTTGATCATAGCTCAGAGATCTTAACCTGCCTGAAAAATACTGTGGATGGATTTTCCAGGAATGCTAACCTAGCCTTGAAAAAATGTCTGACCTTAAGTAATAGTGTTTTTTTTTTTTTCCTTTTGCCCAATCTCATGCACAAAATAGACCTCAATAAGCTGCTGCTGAGAGCTTATGCGTGGGGGTCTGGGGGTGGGTGTTTAGGGACTGGAAAAGCAATTCCAACTTATTGATGGAGGAGGGAAACGCCTGAAAGGTTTTGCCTTGGTCTGATTGTTCGCAGATGTGATAGGCAAACTCATTATTGATAATGTGGAGGAATTGGCAAAGTAGTAGGCAAGACAATGCAACGGTATAGACTCCTCATGAGGCAGTCTGAATAATACTCACACATCTGGGCCCCCTGCTCCCTTGCTCATCATCTGAAAATGACCCTTAAGCAGATTTTTAACCATTTCAGTGGAGCTGCTTAGGTTGTTACTATGGTTTTTGTTTCCCCTATGTTTTTAAAAATATCCTCACCTGAGGATATGTTTATTCATTTTAGAGGGAGAGGATTAGAGCGAGAGAGAGAGAGAGAGAGAGAGAGAAACATTGATGTGAGAGAGAAACATTGATTGGTTGCCTCACATATTCACCCTGACTGGGGATCAAACTTGCGACCTTTTGGTATACGGAATGATGCTCCAACCAACCAGAGCACCAAGCCAGGGGATCCCCGCCATTTTTATGGCTTGAATCTCTAGAGTGCTCACTACCTGATAGGCACTGTGTTAAGTGATTTATGGAGATCACATTGCCAAACTCTTGCAACCCTAAGAGGTGGGCATTAATCATGATCTGCATTTCACAGGAGGATGCTCAAGTATATGTAGGTTAAGAAACTTGTCCAGCATTCCAGACCCAGTCAAAAGCAAAGGCCATCTTCAAATCCAGGAGGGTCTAACTCCGGAGATGGCACTCCTCACCCCAAAACCAAACGGTCTCCACCTAGAAGCTGCTGAAGGTGCTTGCTTGCCAAGGAGAAGTTTCTAAACTGTTTCCAGGCCCCGGCCTTCCAGCCATGGCCTCCCTGCCTTCTGGGAGAGCTGGATCGAAGGCTGCGTGCTTTCAGACCAAACGTGGGGTCAAAGTTAATGAACTGGGGAGCCAAAGAGAAGATGACTTGGACAAACAGGGATGTTCCCTCCCTCAGTATGCTGTTGCCGGCGGAGGGCTGCGGTGTTTGTTCGCGGAGCAGCCAAGGATCCGCTCTGGCAAGAGTTTATGGTGCATGAAGAGCTGGATCTGCTTCCTTCCCTGCTTCAGAGAAAAGCAGAGGCCAGGCCACGAGCTTTGGGTGATAAAATATAAAATCCGATGTAGAACGCACTCCAGCTGGTCCAACACCCTCTGCGGGTGTCGTGACCAATAATCGTGATCACGGTTCATGATCACGGTCTCTCGATGGTCCAGGGGTCGGTTCTTCTTTGCTTCCTTCTTCAGTTCAGGTTTTGTTCTTTCCCGAGAGGGGCACTTTCATTAAGTTGCTTGAGAGAAAACACTGGAATTTTCTGAGAAAGAACACAGGTATAGGGAAATACAACTTTGACATTTTTTAAAGATCTAGCCCATACAGGTAGTGTGGGGGCAGGAGTATTTTCAGGATGTTTTTGGTGGCATGTAGCAGAAAAATAAACTCAAACAGGTGGAGTCAATAAAGAAAATGTGTTGATTTACATGTCTGCAAAGTCCAATGCTGGTGTGTACTTCAGGCTAGGTTTGATCCAGCATTATAAAGTTCACTCGTGGTTTCAGGTGGCTGCTGGCAGCAATTCAAGCCAACCGTCTTCTTGTTTACATGTGGGAGAGATATACAGAAGCTTCTCTCCATGATCAAACTGAAGGATTTAGTGGTTTGATGGTTAGAGATAATCACTTCTGCCATCACATCTTAAGTGGTTACTATTTTAGTGGGTCTATTTCTCCTGTTGCTAACTGACATTTCCACTATTTTAGTTATCTGACTTTGAGAAGCTCACAAAATCTCTGGGCTCTAATTTCTTCAATGGTAAGATTGGGGTAATGGAAGCACCTACCTTATAGGGTGGTTGTGAGAATTCATGAGATGTATTTGGTGGCTTAGCACAGTGTCACCCTAGAAAGGTCATTATGTATTATTTATTATCTTCTTTAGATAATAGCTGTGTGAAGGACTTTGTAAACTGAAAACCATTCTGTGAATGCTACTGTTACTGATAGTAAAAGAAATGTTATGTTCCTGTGGCATTGTATTTTAATATTTCATAATGTACAGTCATTCTGTCTAATGTATAATATTCTATCCAACTGGTGTATCATAACTCGTAGGATGTGGGAGTAAGTGATCCGAAGGGATTTGGCTACGACACCCAGGCAGTGTTGGCACCAGGATATGCACACTATTATCTTTGACCTCAAAGCTTATGTCATTAATTAATACAATATTGCATAGAGATAGAAATAATTTTGCAGCAGTTATCCAAAATCTCTGAAAGGTAACTCTGCAAGGACAAGGCATAAATCTGAAACTGTCAATATTCTCAGCCAGGGGAAGAAAGTAAATGTGTGTTTTTGTATGTGCGTTGGGTGTGGGAAATAATAAAAAGTATAAAAATAAGTTCTGCCCGGACGGGCTGACCAAGGGAAAGTGGACAAAGAGCAGTCCTCATCTGGGAACCCAGGCGCCATCGCAGCTCTAAGCCAAAGTGTAGGGAGCCTCCCCAAAGGCAAACATGGGGAGTGCTGGCTTATTAATGCCAGGCTGCTCAGAGGACCGCATGCGCATCTGGGCAGTGTGGTCGGTCGTGTGGAACACCTTTGAAATAACATTTGTTCCCCTTCAACTGTTATTCTGTTATTCTTAGGAGGTTTCCTCCCCGCTCTGGGAAGCCACAGCCTGGGTATCATCCTTCAATAATACAGACGAACTTGGCAATGGAATAAGGCAGACCACAGTTCCAGATTCCACAGGCCAACAGTTACAAAAACCTTCAGCTCTTTGAGGAAACTGATCCTCAAGCTTGGTCTGCTCTCCAAAGAGCAAGAAAACTGTCATCTCTTTGGCATGAAGAATGCTCTATACATTTCACTTCTCCAGATGGTGTTTAGAAATGCTGGGCCAGCCTTTCATTCACCAAATTCCCACTGTTCATGGAGCGGCATGCCCCGGGCCACGGCAGCAGGAACGCATCAGCTTGCCACCCTTCTTCCTTACAGTCCCCTAAAACGTCCCCAGCTCCACCCTCTTTCCAACTGGGGCAGCCTGTACAGACGTCCAGGCCCCGTCTTCTAGGTCACGTCCATGGAGTGGTGGTTAAAGTGACCAGCAGCCTTTGTTTAGTTAGTACTCATCAAATGCAGAGCCCTCTGTTGGGCGCACCAGGGCGAGAAGGAGGGAACAAAGGGAGATTCTTAAGCTGCCCTAAGGGTAGAAAAAATAAATAAAATCCCACCCCCTATTGTTAGGAAGCACACAATCTGTTGGGGAGATTACGAAGTCAAATGTCTCCATGGAGATGAGGCAGGTGAGGTCATCAAGGGAAGAAGGTCGTGTGGGGGCCCCGGCACTTTGAAGAGCAATTGCCCAATGTAAAGGGGCACCCGTGCCTCAAGCCCAGAAATCCCTTGCCATTCAGGAGTTTGGAAGAGGTTAGCCTTATGTCTCAAGAGGTAATAGAAATCCAGAATATTTTTAAATTAAGGAAAATAGATAATTTAGATTTTGAATGTTGGAAACTCATTTGAAGTGTCATTTTTAAAGCACTGTTTTGGTAAAAATAAAGACATATGGGAGTTGGAATACCGTCTGCCCGAAACCATTTTGTGATCTTTGAGGGGGAGACAGACAAGAAGAACAGATGTTGTGAAGCATTTTGACGGGTGCTGTGATAGCGGAGGTCTGGGTGCCGTGTGAGCAGAGGCAAGTGCCAGTCTAGACAAGGGAAGCCAGGATAGGCTTTCAGACGGGTGTGAGCCGTGTCTGCCCCGCACTGGGAAGTGGAGTGGAGTGCCAGTTCCTGGCTAAGGACACCGCATGCCCAAAGGTAGGGACGTGTGTGAGGCAGGATTTGCTGGGGTAACTGGATGTGATTTGGGGGGATTGAAGCATTGCATACAAGCTAGGGAGTTGTGAGGAATGAAGCTTGAACATTAAATTGATGCCAGATCACAAGGGGCCTTGACTATCCCATTAAAGATGTTGCATTCTTTGGGCATTGGAATGTTTTTGAGTAGGTGTAAGCAGAGGATTAGCATAGTCAGATTTGAGGCTTAGAAAGACCATGCAGATGGAAAAGGCCAAAAGCTGGGCAATGTGTTTGTTGAGAGGCTCCTTCAGTGATTTGAGTGAGAGACGACAAGTGTTTGAACTATACCAGTGGCAACAGAAATACAGAGGACAGATTCATTCAAGCAGCATTTAAGAGGTGGCCTCAATGAGACTTGAAGAGAAGGGTGAGGGCGAGTGAAGAGTGATGACGAGTCCAGGTTTCTGGTCGGGAGACTGAGCTGATGGTGCCCAACAAGGGAAGTGGGACAGGAGGTGTAGGTTTTGTGTTTGAAGCTGAGAAGTTTTGGACATGGTGCATTTAAGATGGATAGCAGAGAGGCTTGCTGACGGTTTTACCTAGAGCACTGAGTTTCAGGAGTAAGATGTAGATCTCCAGGAACCAGAGGTAGATTTGGGTCCCCCAGCTACATGTGCTCCTAGAGACAGGGGACTGAGTGCATGTGGTTACCCAGAGGGCAGAGGATTGAACCCTGGCAAGATTAAACGCAACCAGGGACAGGAGGTAAAAATGCAGGCAACCGAAAAAGAGTGGCCTTAGAGGTTGCAGGGAAGCCGGGAGAGAGGGATGCCCTGCGGACCAACTGCAGAGAGACTCAGGAAGAGAGATGTGGTGTGATGAGCCAAATGCTGTGAAAAGACTAATATGCAGAGATGGATGAATATTTGTGTATCGGATTTAGCGACAGGATGGTCATGGTTGACCTTGGCAGTGGCGACTTTAGGAATGATGGGGAATAAGCCGGCTGAACACTGAGAAATGTGAATGGAGGTGAGACAGCGGAAACAGTGAGTATTGAATACTCATTTTAGAGTAGTTTGCCTGGGAAGGGGATGAGAGATAAAAGTCATAAAGAAAGGACCATAATGTTAAAAAAGGGAGGATTTTTGAACCCGAAAGAAGCATAGAAATGTTTTTGTATTGACACAGAAGAGCTATTATGAGTGGGTGGTCCAGCTGCTAAAGAGGACGACTGCATAGTGAGTGACCTAAGATAGGTGACCCGATGGTCTCGTGACACGTTTCATTCACAGTGCGCTGTCCCCCTAGTGCTTTGGTCATGTTCTTCCTGCTCCTTGACCTCTTTGGTTCTTATGGCGTGCTTGCTGGCATGCCAGACACTTTCTCTGGTTGTGGTGGTGTCCAGGAGTGGCTTACAAGGACTAGAGGCAGGCGGACACCGCTCTTATATTTCCACACATAGGACTACTACTTCTGAACCAAGAACAAAGAAGATCTACATAACATGGATTTTTACACCCTTTATTCAAAGAATAGTTAAGAATTTTCTGTTTTGCCCAAATCCAATAAATGCAGCGGGGAGCTTAGCCCTAGGCCACTGATAAGCTGGCCAAAGTGGCAGTAAGTGTGCCCTTGGTTGCCATCACTATTTTAATTAAGTTGCAAATCGAAATGCAAATTTTGTGTACCCTTCTTTCTAAGTGACCGGGGTTCTCTAAAGGAAGGAGAAAGTGGACCAGTTCAAGACTTGGTTAGGGATTGAGAGATGATTCTCCAATTTCCGTCTTGATTTTTTATGGCTGGCATTCACATAGCCCAGGAGCTCTGTCTGGGTCGAATTTTTGCTGAACAGTTTCAATGGGCACATGTGCCAAGACCCTCTCACTCCCACCCTCACCCACACTCCCAGCGTAAGTCAGGTCGGACACTGACATCTTAATGGAGCTTTCATCAAAGTGTGGTCCCCAAGGCCAAGCGAGACGGAAGGGCAGAGAGGCAAAGTGTTAGAGACTGAGTGGGTCAAGGAGGGCATCCACGAGTAGGGTGGATCAAGGAGGGCGTCTCAAGGTGGGGTGCCCAGGCAGAACTCAGGGAGCGGAAGGGCACCCAGTTGGACGAGGGCAGCTGGTGTGGGCAATCAGACCCAAATGGGATGAGCGTGGGAGTGTGGCCTGTGTGAGGTGTCAGTGTGTGAGAGGACTGGAGGGCACCTATGGGGGGGGAGGGTGGATGAGAAGATGGTGCATTTGCGACATAAAGGGGATTTGATCAGGTCGGTAAATATATTAAAGATAATGTGAGTTGTCAGAGAAGGGAGTTACACACTCAGAAAGGAGGAAGACCTGACTTGACTTGACGGTGTTGAATTGGAATTGAAAATGTAATTGTGAACTCATGGTTTTCAATGCATACGAACATAGAAATGAAATAGTTGTATATGTGCATGTATATGCATAGACATTCCCTTTCTGGCCACTGAGGGGGCCTGGGAACAGAGACACACCTATACCAGGAAGCAGGCCCAGCACTCAGGTCTCGACTTCTAAATCTCACTCTCCACTGAATGGATCAGGGCGACTTGAAGAAATGATTGATTCCAATTCCGACGCAGGGAAAATGCAATGGGAACCTAGAATATCTTCAAGAAAGCAAGGGAATGCTTAAATAAGGATGAAGACTTGTCAAAGAGGCAAAGCTGCTTCAAAAGAATTAAGATCATGAAAACCAAGAGAAAAGTAGAAAAGTCAAGGTCCAGATAAAAGAAGAGAAACTGTTAAGACTGAAGGAGTCTCAAGAGACTTGATAACTAAATGTAATATGTGATTCCTTTCAGCGTAGGGAATATAATTGGGACAATGAAGCCTGAAGGTTGATGGTCAGTTCCCATGGAAATTAACTTCCTGTTTTTGATGGTTGCCTTGTGGCTATGTAGAAGAGACCCCTGTTTGTACATATGCACACTTGGGAGATTGGAGCAACGTACTTGCTAAATAGTAAATGGTTCATAAAAATGTTCTTTGGATTGTATTTGCTACTTTTCTGTAAATTTGTAATTATTCCAAAATAAAAAAATATATATATATAAAAAAATATTTTTTATCCTCACCTGAAGACATTTTTTTCCCATTGCTTTTAGAGAGAGGGGAAGGGAGAGAGGAAGGGAGAGAAAGAAACATTGATGCAAGAGAGAAGCACAGATCGGTTTGTCCCATGTGTGCCCAGACCAGGGATCAAGGATTGAATCCTGAACCTGCAACCTGGGAATGTGTCCTGACCAGGAATCGAACTTGCAAACTTTTGGTCATGGGATGATGCACCAACCAACTGAACCACACTAGGCGGGGCTATATATATTTTTATTAGGACATTTAAAATTAAATTATATTTTATTATGCTATTATAGTTGTTCTGATTTTCCCCTTTGCCCCTCTCCCCACCATTGTTCAGGTTCATGGGTCATGCATATAAGTTCTTTGGCTACTCTGTTTTCTATACTGTACATCCTCAGTGGATATTCTGCAACTACCTATTTGTACTTCTTAATCCCCTCACCTCTTCACCCATTCCCCCACACCCCCTCCCATCTGGCACCCATCTAAACACTCTCCCTATCCATGATTCTATCTGTTCTTCTTCGCTTAGTTTGTTTTTTAGACTTAATCATTGATATATATTTTTTGCCATTTTATGGTTCAGAGTTTTGATCTTCTTCTTTGTCTTAAATAAGTCCCTTTAACATTTCATGTAATAATGGTTTGGTGATGATGAACTCCCTTAGTTTTTTCTTGTCTGGAAAGCTCTTTATCTGTCCTTCCATTCTAAATGATAGCTTTGCTGGGTAGCTTATTCTTGGCTGTAGGTCCCCGCTTTTCATGGCTTTGAATATTTCTTGCCAATTCCTTCTAGTCTGCAAAGTTTCTTTTGAGAAATCAGCTGACAGTTTCATGGGAACTCTCCTGTATGTAACTAACTTCTTTTCTCTTGTTGCTTCTAACATTCTCTCTTTATCTTTAATGTTTGGCATTTTAATTATGATGTGTCTTAAGTGTGGGCCTCTTTGAATCCATCTTGTTTGGGACCCTCTGTGCTTCCTGGACTTGCATGTCTATTTCCTTCATCAAATTAGGCAAGTTTCTTTTCATTATTTTTTCAAATGAATTTTCAATTTTTTGCTCTTCCTCTTCTCCTTCTGGCATCCCTATGATGCAAATGTTGGACCTTTTAAATTTGTCCCAGGGGCTGCTTATCCTATCCTCATGCTTTTGGATGCTTTTTTCTTCTTGTTGTTCTGTCTGGTCGTTTTGCTTCCTTATGTTCCAAATCATTGATTTGATTCTTGGCTTCATGCACTCTACTGTTGTTTCCCTGTAAATTGCACTTAATTTCAATTAGTGTATCCTTCGTTTCTGTTTTTTTTTTTTAATGCTGTTGAGGTCCTCACTAAGTTCGTTGAGCATCCTTGTAACCAATGGTTTGAGTTCTGCATCTGATAGATTGCTTATCTCTCTTTTGTTTTCTTTTTCTGAAGTTTTGAACTGTTCTTTCATTTGGGCCATGTTTCTTAGTCTCCTCATTTTGGCAGCCTCCCTGTGTTTGTTTCTATGTATTAGGTAGAGCTGCTATGATTCCCTAGTTTGGCCTAGTGTAGTAGGTGTCTTGTAGGTTCCAGTGGCACAGCCTCCCCTATCACCCAAGCTGGGTACTCGAGGTGTGTTCTTCATGTGGGCTGAGTACACCCTCCTCTTGTAGTTGAGCCTTGGTTGCTGTTGGAAGATCAATGGGAGTGATTTACCCAGGCCAATTAGCTGCAAGGATTGGCTGTGACCACTTACCATTAACCTCCACCCTCTGTGGAGAATCTGCTGTGCAGGGGCAGGGTGGTGTTACTCCTGTGTGGTTTATAGCTATACCCTGTGTGCACTGGCCCTGAGGTTTCCTGGGTGGTGCAGGCCAAGCTCAGCTCCCACCTATGTTTTTCCTGGGGCTGCCCTGCCTGACCTATAAAGCAACTGAGATGGCTGCTACTCGTCCTGGGCTTGGAGATTCCCAGGTGAAGCCAAGCTATGAATCTAGGCTGGTTGCTACCAGTGCTTGATCTGGGGCTAACTGAGGCCAGCTGTTGCTTGCTTGAGAGGATTTAGGTAAGTATCCATCTTTATGGTACCATAAGATAAATAATTCGAACAATAAGCTATCAATCAGAGATAGACATGCAGATCAAACCCATTTAAATCCAATCACTGTACCAGGAGGCATGAAAAACAACCTTTTGCTTTGAGTCATCATACTCATAGACCTCCAGACAGGGCTACTAATACAATGAGAGTTCACCTTATGACATAAATATGCTCATTTTTTTCAGATGGGGAAACTAAATCATAGATGGTTTAAATGAGCTTGCTAAGAATGCATTTTGTAGATTTCTGGGTCCCCTGACACTTAAACCCAGGCTTTTTCTCCATGTCTGATTGATGTCTTCCCTATTCTTCACCTGGAATGCTAATGGCCCAACTAAAAGTTCTCCAAGTCAACTTTTTCCATGTCTTCATTTTATTTTCCCCCCCTTCGATATATTTTTCCTGTCCGTGGCTCACTGGCCATGGCGGCACCCCTGGGGATACTGGTTTGGGGCTGGAGGGGTGGTGATGGCGACACCAGGGTGTGCTTGGATTAACTCTTTGGATGTGCCGCCCAGTCTCATTTCGGGTCAGCGCCACAGGTTCTTTGGTTAACACAGCAGTATTTGGCCGTGGGCGCTTCCAAGCAAAGGAGGAAATGGCATGAATTTCAAAGTGAGCTTTGCACGGTGCTAGTGCCATGAGTACTGACCATTTACTAGTGTTTTAATAGTTGTCGATTCACCTCAAATATACACGGAGGCCAGAACTAGCTGGAGGTGTAGGAACAGCCTGCTTTCCTGGAAATTTAGAATATTTCCAAGGTTCAGTGCTCTGAAGTTCAGGGGCGATCTGGAGGTCATGATTATTTTCAAAGCTTGAAACAGACCTGAGTCTGTTCTTCGGTCTTTTCTTTGATCAAACCAGTGTTATTTTATTTATGTCCCATATATTTTATAAATCCTTTTTGATTCAGGTTTCCACTCTATAATCTTTTTTAAAGCCACTTTTTTTCAGATATAATTTAAATACAATAAATATACCTTTAAAGTGCAATTAGATGAGATTTTATAAATGTAAACACCCACGTAACTATCATCCCAGTTAAGATATGGGATATTTCCAGTAGCCCAGAAAGTTCCCTCATATGTTTTTGTAGTTATTCTTCTCCTGTCCAGGAGTACTCATTGATAAGACTTCTATCACCACTACTTTTGCCTGTTCTCAAAGTTCATAGAAATAGAATCATAGAGTACGTACCCTTAGGTTTAGCTTTTTTTAAAATTTTATTTTATTTATTTTTAGAGAGAGGGGAAGGGAGCGAGACAGGGAGAGAAACAGCAATGTGTGGTTTCCTCTCACGTGGCCCTCACTGGGGACCTGGCCTGCAACCCAGGCATGTGCCCTGACTGGGAATCGAACTGGGATTCTTTGGTTCCCAGCCCGCGCTCAATCCACTGAGCTACACCAGCCAGGGCAGGTTTAGCTTCTTTTGCTTAGCATAACTTTTTGGAGATTCAGTTATGGTTTTGTATCTGTCAGTAGTTCATTATTCTTTTCCTATTTTCAGTATAATTTATTTAACTTTAAGTTTACATAATTTACTCATACATTTTTGTTATTAAATAATTTATAGAAAAGAGGTAAAATATTACAGAGTTCTTACAAATCCTACACTGAGCTACTCCTTATGTTAATCTCTAGGAAATGTATGCCTTTCCACAACCCATGTATTCACATATAATCTCTATTTATTTCTGGATCTATCTGTCTGTATTTACATAAACAGAGTTAGATATGCAGATTCTAACATAGACACATACAATAGAATAAACACGAGGTCACACTGATGTCCCTGACTGCAATCTGGCATTATCACAGTGCTCAGTCTAAGCCCTGCCCCCTCTGCTTATTTGGAACTTCTTTCTTTGACAGTGAGAAACCTGGCTCTAATTCTCTACAATTTCTGTGCTAGATTGTCCCATCCTAGTAGACATGTAAAGTAGTTACAGACTGGTGGTTATCCATATCCCTGTGAAAAACACATTTTTCAACTAGAATACAGTGTACACAGTTTTTGTCTTTAACTTTACTGTATGTAGTCAAACACTTTTTTTTACTATATATGTATTTTTAATGATCTTTTTAGTGGTTGCTATAAGGCTTACCATACACAACCCTTAACTTATCAGAAGCTACTTCAGGTTTATACTGACTTAATTCCAATGAAATATAAAGACGTTACTCCTCCATAGTTCTATTTCTTCTTTTTTTTGCTATTATTGTTATATATGTATATAAATGTAATATATATGTATAAATGTAATATACATATATTACAGCTATATGTTACAAGCCCAAAATGCATTGTTATAATGATTACTTTATAATTTTATGTCTATTAAAGAAATAGGAAAGAAAGCAATGAAAGGTTTATAGAGTTTGTTATATGACCCTTTTTTTTTTTTTTTACAATTTTTTATTCTTTTCACTTCCTGTGAACTTGTGCGCTCATCCATGTTGATACGGCTTTGACCCCGCCTGGCCCCTCTGCCCTGTTATTGTCGGACACACACATCTCTGTGTGCTACGGGCCCGGCAACGCAATCATATATCACACGTTGTTTTATACGGTTGTGTTTTCAACCAGTTAAGAGAAGAAATGTGCACTCATACTCTTTGATAATTATATAATCACCTTTATCAGTGCTCTGGTTTTCCAAGTGGATTTTAATTACTGCCTGGGATCATTTACTATTACCCTGAAAAACTTCCTTTAGTGTTTCTTGTAAGATAGGTCTACTAGCAGTAAACATTTTCATTTTTGTTCATATGGGAATGTCTTCATTTTGCCTGCCTTTTAAAAGAAAATGGAGTATCAGATTTCTGGTAAGTCTATTTAAAAATAGCCTACCTTCAAAACATCGTGAAATAAAACAACCAATGATTATGCTCATGGGTTCTATGGGGAAGGAATTTAGGAAGGGCTCAGCTAAGAAGTCCTAAACTGGAGCTTCTTTTGTGATCACAGCGAGCCATCAGCTGAGCTGAGCAGCTATCCGAAGGCTTGACCGGAGCAGGAAGAGCCACCTTCAACTTGCTACACTCACTTGGCTGGCAAGTTAGCCCAGCTGCCTGCAGTCGGCTCTGGTTTCTACGCGTGTGTGCCTGTCCAATAGACTGTTTGAGTTTCCTCATGACCATAGGACTGGTTTCCCCAAGCATGAACAATCTAAGAAGCCAAATCGGAAGCTACATGCTTTTTATGAGCTCGCTTGGAGAGTCACTCATTGTCACTTCTGCTGTTTTCTGTCGGTCACACAGAGCCAGCCCTAATTCAGCATTGGAGAAGATCACACAAAAAACATGGCTACCGGGAGGGCATGGATGTTTAAAGTCTGGGTGCCCTGCTACTTTTCAAAAGTGCTTAATAGAAGTGCCTAATACTATACATGTCCCTTTAAGAAATGCTTTTTCTATATCCTGCAGTTTTAATGTGTTATATTTTCATTATTATCAGGTTTGAAATATTTTCCAATTTTCCTTATGATTTGTTCTTGGATCTTTGGGTTACTTAGGGACATTTTGCTAAATTTTCAAATGTATTGGGATTTTTCTAAATATTTGTTGTTATTGATTTTCTAGATATTTGTTATTGATTTGAGTTCAATTGAATAGTGATCTAGTAAGAAAATATACTCTATAAGATAGCAATCCTTTACAATTTACTGAAATTTGTTTTATGACCT